>VDFB02038524.1:69971-128649 GCA_007258455.2 Sequoia sempervirens
GAATGCCCACATCAATCTTGTGTTTTAGAATGCAAATATATTAAAATCCTTTGATGGGTCGAGCACTAAATGCTTTCAAAGCTCATGGTAAGTATATACATATGGCGTGACCTGTGTAATGGCCAGCAAATTACAAATAGAAGTTAATAATCCACAGAGATATGAAGCTTTTGTAAGCTTTTTGTTTTGAAGAGAAATGCCAATAGGGTAGAATAATGAGAGCTTACCAGCTCATGCATGTGGGAGAACAAAGAATCCATGGCCAGAGCTCTACAAAGTTCCAAAATCCAAGCAAAACACCCAAGTCGCTCTTGTGTATCGTGGTCGAATGGTATGGCATTAGAAAAAGACACGGGAATACATAGAATTGATCAGATTATCATCTTATGGCCGCGGCCTATGAGGCCTTCATTACCATCGAAAGGAGCCAAGAAATAAAAGAATGATAATCAATGCTTACCATGAGTAACAGGGGTCAATTCTGGTAATGTTTCGACCACAATGGAGCTCAAATCTCTATGAAAATAGAACCCTAACTCATACATGGTGGCCAACAAGAGACAAGGCAAGCACAAAGAAGTGAAATACAAGTAAAGATCAGAGTTAACATATGCATGGGCCACGGCCTTAGAAGGCCATTCTTACCCTTCAAAATGATGGGAAAAGCCACAAATAATATGAAGACGCTTACCAGCAAAGGATCAACTAACTTGAGGATGAAATCTAAAGCTTCCAAGGCATTCACAAGCTGCAAGGTCAGACTTTCATGGCAGCACATTCTCTTCCCAGGCAGACCCAAACTTGCAAAGTGTCAAGTGCAAATGAAACAAAATCAGGGTTTACCCTTGTTTTGTTGTGCCCTAATTCGAACTTATCGATTTCTTTTTAATCAAACCTTATGCAAAGTTTGAAGGGCTGATTTCTCCAATGCTAGGTCGAACTATGTAGGGCTTCATGTTATTTTTCCTAAGTCTTGTTTTGATTAATGATTTATTTGAAGACTTAGTGAAGCCTTTAGTTGTTTCCAAAGGGTGTGTGAGAAAGACAATTAGGTTTGGGAGGGGATTGCTTTGAGAATAGAAGTAAGTCTTAGATTATTTTTACTAATTTTAAGAAATCAACTATCTATGCTTCCATTATTTGTTTTGATTGATTTTTGAGAAATCAATTATGGATTGGGAAATTATTTTCAGGGAAAGGAGATATAGATAGGAGATATTCATATGTTTTATGATTTTTGAAGAAAATCAAGATTGTAATGGAGAAGTAAGGTAGTTGTTTTTTGCAAAAGATTTCCCTAAATCTTTAATTACAAACATAAAATGATTGTAAAATCTACAAACCTTGTAAAGTAGAAGCATAAAGCAATACTTTATAAATTGTTTTATGATTTCTTGCTTTTTTTAGCAAATTGGTGTTGACTTTTCTCTTGAGTGAATTTGGAATTACTGTTTGGAGAGAGATAAGGTGTTTTATTTGCTTTAAAAGTGGGTTTTGATCTATTTTTAGGAGCTTTTCGATTATGAGCTTGGAAATAGTATGTTTTTTCTACTTTTATGCAGACTTTTGAAACAGTTTGAAGCCTTTTCCTTGAGCTTTCTTTGTGAGCCCGGATTAGCATTTCTAGAGGATTATATTTTGAAGAAACTTAGTTTTTCTTCTCTCTTCTCAGTTCAGTTGGCAGTTTCTTTCTCTGAATATTTTTGAGATTGTAAACTTTTTGTACTCAGTTTTTGAGAGTTTTCACTCCTTCATCTAATAAAAAACAACACTCTTATCTCCAATTTTTGTCTCAACTTGTAGTTTTAGTATGATGCTTATATTGTGATTCTGTTTACAGATCCTCTTTATGTCCTATTATTGCAGATCATCGATGCAGAAAGTTCATTTGTTGTAGGTTGCATGTTCTGTTTAAATCTAAACCTTCATGTACAAATCAATTTTGCACTAGTGTTCATGAGAGATTGTGAATTCATTGTTATTTTTCTGAAGACTATTTTGTGAGAGAAATATCAAAGTCATTATTAAGTTTTGAGGATCATTTTAAGTCATAGGTTTTATTTTCAAGATATCCTTCTATCCCTTTTCTCAGAAAATACTTAGAATAGGATCCATCATTCGGAGAACCAACTCACTTTAGAGATTCCTTCTTTGTTCAGATCACCCACATCTGAAGAAGGTTTACATGTGTCATTAGATTGTTGAATCTTGTATTTAGTAGGGTGCAAATCTATTTGATAACAATAACCATAACCCTAAGCATTATTCTAGAACTATAACACTAACTCTAATTGAACCCTAAGCCTTATTGAATCCCATCCTTAACCTTGACTTAATAATAACCCTATTTGAACCCTAACCCTAGTCATAATTGAATGTTGGCCCTAATTAAATCTTTACTAAAACCCTAATTACACCCTAACCATAACTATACCCTAATTTAACCCTTATTACAAGTAAACCCTAACTCTAATCCTAACACTAACCCTAACCATAACCATAACCCTATTTGTATTCGAATCCTAACTAAACCATAATTTAACCTTAAACCTAATTAAAGTGTAATTTTAACCCTAAACCAAATTAAAATATAATGCTAATTAAAACTTAACCCTAAATAAATCCTTAGTGGACCCTAATTGAGCCCTGACCCCAACCTTAATTAAACCCTAACCCTAACCTTAATATTTGTTTATAAATTTTGCATTAATGATAAATATTTTAAAGGAAAATCCTAAACCTTTAACCCTAATTGAACCCTTTCCCTTACCCTAATTAAATCCTATTATTGTTAAATTAGGGTTGTAGGATGAAGCTTGGGCTTAGGTTTATTTATATCTTAATATCAATTTATAAATTTTACATTAATGATAAATATTTTTTAAAATTAATGATAAATATTTTAAACAAAAATGAATAGCCTAGATTTTTATTTGTATGAGAAGTTAAGTATTATTAGGGTTAGAATTAATAATGTCTTAATATTAGTTTATAAATTCAACATTAATAAGTATTTTAATCTGAAATTCTATTTCTAAGTGAAATGAAGTATTATAAGAGTTAGAATTATTAATAATTTTAAAAATAATTTTTCAAAACATGAAAATATTTTTAAAGTATGGAATTAATTCTAAAAATTAAACTAAATTTTAATTTGTAAATTTTTAAAGTACTTATTATCTAGTTTTGTAAATAATCAATTAAATTATACTAATTATCTAATGCAAATAAAACTTGATAAAATTAAATTTTAATTTTAAAATTGATTAAACAATTACTAATTATAGTTTTAGAGCTAAAAAATTTATATAAAATCATATTTTCTTTTCTTTCTTTGCACCCAAATCATTTCAAGTTTTAAAAATAATACTATTATACTAAAATATAACTTCAAAAAAATTATAAAATATTTTACATGCCTACTTTTATATTTTATTAGGAGAATGTGTCTCTTGATGATTTAAAATCCCTCTAAATGTATTCTTTAAATACCACTAATTATTTCAAAAATGTAAACATTAGATTATTTGCGTTAGGGTTAGTATTAGGGTTATGTTAAGATCGGGGTTCAATTTGGGTTAGAACCAAGGGTTAGGGTTAATTTTAAATTATGTTCTAATTATAGTTTAATTAAGCTTAAGGTTCAATCAAGGTTATAGTTTAATTAGGGTTATAATTAGTAGTAGGCTTACTATGTTACGATGATTTATAATATAATTTTAGGGTTCAATTATGTTAAAGTTATAATATAATTTGATTATCTCTTTTCTTTCTTTATTTTTTAATTACAATTTTTGTTTATTAGTTTTTTTATGGATGTGTATAATTCTAACTCTACTTCTTACCCAATTGTACTCTTAACTTTAACCTTTACCCTAACCTTAAACCTTATCATAATTCTAATGAATTTTGAATTATAATAAAAAATAAAATTATAATATTATTAATAATTATAAAATTAAAATTATAATCCTAAAATTAATTATTTCAATTATATTCTTAAAATAATTAATTATAAACCCAATCTTAAATAATCAAGAATTTAAAATATTTAAAAATAATTATTTAATAGAGTTAAAATTAATGTGTTGCAAAGATTTGTATTCATTGCCACATCTAACCAGTGGATTATTATAAAATTGTAATAAATAAGTCTTATGAGAGATTATTTTCTTTAATAAAGTGTTTACAAAGTCTAATGAAATATATAAAATATAAGAAACAAAATTAATAATAACATAATAAAATTCTTACCACACAAACTAATCTTATTGTATATATAAGAAGCAAATGTGTAAGATAAATGTAGAAATAAGATCATTTTTTTATTATTTAATAACATATTGTTTATTATTGTGAAAATATTTATTTTGAGCTTAATATTTATTTTTAGAATGTCCAATTGTAATATATTAGTAGGGTATTAGTAAATTCAAAGATTGTGATCATGCTATACTGAATTACGCAATTAAAGATTCAAAAGAAAGCATCTTACCAGTCATTAATAAAACCAATTAATGCTCGATCATAGAAAACATTCAAGGAATTCAGACCATACGAGGAGACCACATTCATGACACAAAAGGAAGATTGGTTTGTAAAAGACATAAAAATGCCTAACCGTGCCTCTAAGAGTAACCACAACAATTCACAATCTCACGTATTCCACCACTACAGAATATCACCAGACCGGAGAATTATACAGATCTCAGTACTCCAAACGATCAGATGAAACACCCCGTAGACAAAAAAACACTGCAGGGGGATTCGAACAAACCCGCAAATCACTGCAGGCAAATGGTGGTGAATTGCTACTAAAATAACAGTTGATGTGCGCTTAGATGCTAGCATTATCGTACCATTGGCAGACCCTTCCACTTCCATCAGTTACAATTCCGCTCCTCCACTATCATCAACAGTTTAGTATGGTGACTCTTCGACTGCCATCAATTTAGTTGTTGCCCACCACTCACATTCACTTCCATCGGTTCATAATGGTTTAGCTTTCTTTTTTATGTACTCAGGTCTTTTGATCTCTTGCTGTGACTGATAGAACGCCTTTCACGTAATAATTAATCATTTGATAAAATAGAAAAATGTTAATATTAAGTAGGTTTTTGTATTTTTTATTAAAAGAAAGTAGAAGTGTGAAATACTCTTCCCATAACAATCTATGAGAGGTGTATAGAAAAATTAAATAAATCATTCAGTTGTAGAAAAAGTATATATATAAAAATATACTATAAAACATAAGGAAACTCTTTCGAAAAAGAAAAGAAAAGAAAAAAATCTCATACTCAAAAGAAACTTTTTAGACTAGATTGCATGGTAGAGTTATTTCTACAAATTAGTCCACATTGTGTGGTCCAATCGGTCTCACTTATAACTTAAATTTTCTCTCCTAAGGCCAACCTTTTTGGAAACTAGTTTGTGTTTATCAACTTGAATTTTTTTTGAATTGGGCAACCCAAGACACTAAGTTTTTTGAAAACAAGTACATGAGACAAGGAAATTAAAACTAGCACATTCATGGTAATAAAGGATAGGGTTGTGACAAATGGTTAGGAATGCATGATGCCACCTATTTCATATCATCAAAGTCTTATATTCAAGGTTATCTCGATCATTTTCTTACTATTTCACATACGATTGTAGCTTTTAACCATCGATCACAATGTACCAATATGTCAAAAAAAAATCACATTCCACCTCATAAAAAAATAGTTAAGCACTCATATTCTTCTTCAACTACATAATTCTCAAATATTTTATTTGGATACATGATTATTCATTTATTTATTATTTTTTATTAAATATCAGTCACATTAGGGGAGAGGACCCAGAAGTTGAGCACCCTAACTTCACACTTCTAATTATCCTATGTGGAAATTTCAAATCACTCCCATTTTTTTTACAGCAGCTTACTTGGCAAGTCCCCTACTTATAACTAAGGTTTCAGTGCCACATCAACATGCTTTTTGTCAAGGTGTCCAAACATGCCCAAAAAAAAGTGAGACCAATACTTGTGCATTCACAACATGTTTTATTGAGCGCTGATGTGGAAACACATGATTGGTTGGTTTTTAGATCAAAGGAATACATTTTGTTTAATTATGGGTAGCCATCATCAACACTAACAACTTTAAAGTCACAACTATTGGTCCAATATTGATAAAATTATTGGGCATTATATAAACAACTACTATCACAACTATTGAAACATGCTCAGGTACTAGGTCCTCTCCCATATATAGAAAATCATTAAAAAAAAATACAAATAACATTATCATGGGTCAATTATTGATGTTTAAAATCAAGAATCTATCACAAGGCTCGTCTTGTCTCATATTGATGATTTTAAATTAGAAAACTGATCTTTAGTGTGAAGGAAACTTTGCGATGGTTCAATGCATTTCATAGAGGTTAAAGAATAAAGAAATATGAGATTAAAAGATGCATTTTTCAATTGATGATGGAACTACTAGCTACAAATAGATGAAAACTTTGTAAACACTCTGAGAATTTTGTAACCACTTTACTAGTTTCATGACTACCCTCGTCATTTTGCAATCACCAAATGATCACATAATCACTTATGATAGACATCAAATGTGAAAGGTTTTGATTCTTTATTTCAAATTATTGAAATTTGAACTTAAATTTGAGACAAAGGAGAATATGGATAAGTGATAAAAATGTATGAACAATAGTGTAAGAGCTGCCTCTCAGTTTTCATGTGTGTATGTGTTGACACGTTAAATTATTCTCCAATACCTCTAAAGGATTGACACAAAAGTAGGCCTAGTGAATGTAATTTTGTTTAGGCTATTATGACAAGGCTCATAGTTAGGATGTTGTCAATTGGTAGTCAAATAATAATAGTGTGTGATTTTTCTTCACTTCAAGATCTTTAACACTTAGAAGGGTGTTCATAGAGATTTTTAGAAGACAATTAAAGAGAAATGAAATTAATGTAGAATTTATCTAAAAAAACTTATTATTGAATTGATTAAGAAATCCCTTTTACCAAATTTATAGATCATGCATGAAACGAAATTAAAACGTTGACATTTTTTTTTAATGTTAAATTGTCTGTCATAAAATATTATTGTGCTAAATTAATGCACTATGCGAGACTAGATATATAAATTAAAAAGGTAAATAGAAGAAACAGGAGTTTCTACCGGAAGATTGGAGGAAAAACGGGCGAAGTTTTATAAGAATGGACAACGTGGTGGGTGAAAAAGTTGGTAAGTGCTCACATGCAACACGTTGGATAAACTCTTTTATTTTTTCGACAGAGTAGGTAGTTGACTATTCTTTTTAATAATTTGCAGATTTGAGATCGTAAACATATGTTATTACAACTGCATTGATTAGCGGCTATCCAACAAGGTTAAAAACTAAATTTCTTGAAAATATACTTTTAAAAATATAAACTCTGTTAATAGAGTATGCATACAATAAATCAAGACTTTCAGCTCATTTTTATTTATAACTTTTAAAAATATAAACTCTGTTAATAGAGTATGCATACAGTAAATAAAGACTTTCAGCTCATTTTTAAAGCTTTAAACAAACATTAATAATTTAAAATTTCCATTCATAAAATGCTTACACATTACTTTTTTTGCCTGTTAAAACAAAATAGAGCTTCTATTTTACCATTAACTCTTTTGAGAATGTGTAGCCCATATTTTTCCATTTAAAATGAGTTTGCACAAGTTATAAGGTTAAAAACTAAATTTCTTGAATATATACTTTTAAAAATTTAAACTCTGTTAATAGCATAATGAGACAGTAATATTAATATTAATAATATTATCTAATTTAATTAACTATAATATTATTTATTTTATTGATTTCTTAAATTATAATGAGTTAATTTGAATGAAATATATAATTTAAATTTAATTTATATTATAATAAACTAATGTATAATTATATGTATCGCATTATTTAAATTATTGTGTATATATTATATTACTATTATATATTATTATTTGTTAATTATCTATATAATGATCTAAATGATTAAATTTATATTATACTATATAATAAATTTATAACTTAATTAGAATTAGAATTTAAATTTTATAAAGTATAAAACATATTAAAATCAATAACTTCAATATTATTATAACTTATACTAATTAAATAATACATTAATTTTAATACCATAAGTTAAATATGATAGTTAATTATATATAGTATTTTAATACCATATCTTAAATATAATTTAGTAATTATAATTTAAATATAATAAAAAATATATATCATATTAAATTTTTAAATTAACTTAATTATTAGTATGACTTATAATAATTAAATTATAAATTAATGCTAATAAGGTATATTAAATATATTTTATCTAATTTAATTACCTATAATATTATATTATTTAATATTATTTATTTAATAGAAAATTTATTATTTAATATTATTTATTTAATAGAAAATTGAAATTATATATATTAAATATACAATTGAAATTTAACTAAAAAATAATAAATTATAATATTATAATATAATTTAAATTATTATTTATATACTTTATTATCATGTTTACTATTATTTTTATTTAATTATGTTAAATTGATTAAATAATTAAATATATACTATATTATATAGTAATTGTTTAAATTTATTTTTTATCCATAATATATGTATTATATATTAAATATATTTATAATTTAATAATTGTAAGTTATTTTTACATATTAATATTAATTATATTATCCAATTTAATTAACTATAATATTATTTATTTATTGATTTCTTAAATTATAATGAGTTAGTTTGAATGAAATATATAACTTAAATTTAACTCATATTGTAATAAACTAATCTATAATTATATGTATCACATTAGTTAAATTATTATGTATATATTATATTACTATCATATATTATTATTTTTAAATTATCTGTTTAATGATCTAAATGAAAAAATTCATATTATACTAATGTGTAACTTAATTAGAATTAGAATTTAAATTTTATAAAGTATATATCATATTAAAATTAATAAGTTCATTATTATTATAACTTATACTAATTAAATTATACATTAATTTTAATATCATATGTTAAATATATTTATAATTAGTAATTGTAAACTAATTTTAGATATTAACATTAATATAATTAATAAAATTTTAATTTAATATATAAATATCAATTATGTTATCTAATTCAATTAAATTATAATATTATTTATTTATAGATTTGTTAAATTATATATTAATATAAATATAATTAATACCATTATAATTATAATGGTAGTCATGTTATTTTCAATATTTACATTTATTCCTTTAAGTGGTTTTTTTCATTGCTTTAGTTTTCTTACTGAGGTTTTGTTAATTTTTAACTACATATTTGGATAAATTTTAGGTGGAAGTGAATATGGAAAAAATATTCAATAAAAAAATATGGCATTCTATCATTTTGATAAGTTTAAGAAGTGAATATAGAAAAAAAAATTCAATGGAGAAATATGACATTAATGTGGCATTCTATCATATTCAAGATAAAATTATATTTCTATTATTTTGATTGTGGCATTCTATCATATTCAAGATAAAATTATATTTCTATTATTTTGATATTAGTATATTGTTTTGTACAATGTGATCCTAATTTTTGATATACTATTTTCCAATAGTTTATTTAAATAATTCTTATAATATTTTGAAGTTCAAAGGAAAGTGTGAATACTAAGGTAAAGTTGGTCAAAATTCAATTATTAATTTTATTTATTATTACTTAAATTTAGAAAAGATGTAATGATTATGTTAATAATCAAGATAGATGTTTCTATATGTTTTGAACAAGATTGACAAGTAAATCATCTTAAATTTTTTTTAGAATGGGTAGAAAGAATACATGGGAATTGTAATACGCCTCCTCTTACTGTTTGGATTTATTATTTTCTATGCTTTGTTTGATAGCTTGATACTATGATGGTACTGTTATTGTGTGATTGGATAGTTAGGCATTTGATGATGATGTTATTCCATTAGTGGACATGATTATTTCATATGACATTGTGGTTAGTGATATTAGTTGATTTTCAAAATTATATTATAATGCAGTGATTTTATAAATTATGTTATGAGATGAATTGTTAGTTTAGAAATGTTATTTTATCGCTTATATTATAATTCATAGATAGATGTGATGAAGGACAAAGCAGTAGCATCACTGCTGTAAGTGCTCTTATTACATCAAGGACTCCTTCTCACAATGCAATGCTTTATTTTATATATGCATGCACATATACACCTAATTTTGTTTGTATAGTGTGTATTGCAGTACAAGTCTCGATTCCACCGCTCGTAGGATAGGCTTATAATCAATAGTCCAACGGCTAAATGTTGAACAGAGGTGACTTATAGTTATCTCACTCAGATGTCAATTCATCTGTTTGATTGGTATTGCACGCTTTGTAATTGTTGTTATTTGTATTTGTGTTTTGTGTTTTGTCATATTTTATTAATGTGTATTTTATAAGTTATGTTTTTAATTTAAATGTTGAAATGTTTGTTTATTTTAATGTTAGAATAAATTGTATTTAAAATGTTTAAAGTCATAAGCATTAATGATAATTTAAATATTAAAATTGTTTAATTATTTTAATGACATCTATTTGGTTGAGGACAATTATTAAAATAAAATTATTTAATTAAATGAGATAAATGTGCTTTGCAAGTAAAGCTGTAAAAACATAACCAAAACAAAAAAAAAAAAAAAGAATGGAAAAAGTTGTGAGAACGAATGAGAATTGAGATTTGACTGAAAAGCTTGCTTTTGAAGATATAATTTCTTTTATTGTGGATTTTTGAGAGCTTTTGGAAGAAATTGGCAATATCTTTTATTTAATTGAAATTTTTGTGAGCTTTGCTCACATAGAGGATTATTGAGACAAAAGTTGTACAAGTTAATGGTTCTGTACTGTTGAGTCTTTTGGAGTTTTGGGGAAAGATATTTCAATCTTTTTCTTGCTATATTTTGAGGAGAGTTTTAGAAAGGGTTTTGCAATCTTTTGTTGGTATTATTCTGGAGAGTCTTCTGAACAAATAATCGGATTCGAGTTCAAGCACAAAATTTTGTAGAGGAGATTTCAAAGCAGGAACTTGGAGCACTTCGTAGAGGCCATCGAGATCAAGCAAGCTTCATCGGATTCTCGAGAGCATAGGACTACAGGTTCCACCCTCTCTCTTCTTAATTATTTTTGAAATCTCTAAAAAGAATAGAAATGTGTTTTAGAATCAATCTTTGCTTATAAAAGAAAATCTTTCTGAGAATTAGATATAAAAAATGATTTCTCTGAGAAAAGAAAATAAATAAATAATTAGATCTTCTTTATATGAGAATTCTTTTGAAATCTGAAATCGTTTCTATTGCAAACAAACAGAAAGAAACTCCATCAAATTCCGTTTGAATATGCCCAATTTCTCTCTATTATTTTACTATGGAAAAGATCAATCTTTGTATTTTAATGAATTTGAAATATTATTTGATAATCATTGATATATATTTTAAATATGTGTTATTTTGTATTTCACACAGAAAATTGTATTCTCTGTATTTATGTAACTATATATATATATATTTATTTTTCTTCATGGAAATCTTTATTGTTTCGAAATATTTGTATTTGGGCCAAATCGAATGAATCGATAAAATAAAATTCAGAGTTTCGAAGTATGTTATTTTATTACTATCGAATGAAATTTTATAAAAATAAAAATAAAATTTATTTATAAGATTGGGGAGGGACGGCATTGGCCGAACCCCCCGTACCCTGTGCGGCTGACAGACTGCTGTGGGCGGCAATCTCGACTATCGTGCACAACAGTCCCCAAGACTGCTATGTGCAGTCCCTGCAGGGACTGCCGTGGGTAGTCCTTGCAATGATTGAGAAGGAAGGCCTCGGCTTGGTAGGTTTATTTAGTTTGTTTTAAATTTAATTTAAATTTAATTTAATTTTTTTTATATATATATGTAGTTTAATATATATATATATATATATGTTTCATTATATATATATATAATCTAGAAATTTTGAATATAAATTAATAAAATATTTTGTAATTATATGTTTTTAATTTTAGGAAATAAATAATGAGATTTTTATGTATATATTTTAATGTAATTTGTTCATAATATCAATGTAATTTAAATATATATGTATAAATACATTTGTATATATATATTTATATACTATGATATATATATAGGTGTGTATATATTTATATATATATATTTATGTTTATAAAAGATATATTGAAATCTTTCTTATAATTGTAAATAAAATTAGGGATTTAAATTATGTTGATTAGATAGAAATAGAGAAGCACAATATAAGTTGTTTGGTTCAAAAAATGGAATTCATAGTTTTATTAATTATTAAAAAGGAGAAATTATTTATCATTTGTACTTTATTTCATAGAATTCTTTGTGGGAGTAGAGATTTTGTGATAGGATAAAATGTGTTGCTAGTTATGTTATTTAGAACTTGAAACCCTTTGGAGTGGTTTATTTTGCCATTTTAATCATTGTTGGTTTTCCTTTCGATGCGGAAACCCTATTGTAAATTGTGAGTTCAATTTTAGTTATTGTTAAACTTGGTCTTCTCCAGAGGCATCATTTATTTTCTTGGATATTTATTCTTGTATTTTGTGACTAGAATATTACATGATTTTGAGCTTTCATTTCCGTTATGGTTGTCATTTAGTATTGTCCATGTGGGAACCCAGTTGTCTTGCAACCCTTGCTCCAGAGGCATGTTTAATGTTCTATGTTATCCTCATCTTGGTTATGCTTTTGGAGTTGAAAACTTATTGGTTTTGTGCTTGGAAGGGTTGAACGGTTTCGTTAAGACTTTTGGTTATGAGTTATTGCAAGAGGGTTAACGCCTCGCATGTTCTTGCTTGAGTTTTATGCTTTATATATTTTAGTTCAACCCTTGCCTAGTTTTGATTTATGTTAGGGGTCATAGGGAGAGTGGCTCTTCGTGGGCGCTGGGGCTTCGGAAGGAGGAAGAGCTCAGGTGAACCCATGTAAGAGTAGTTAAACAATTGATAACCTAAAAATAGAATTTAGGGGGATGGGTAGTAAAACACACAAGATAATAAACATTGGAATCCTCGTCTATGCATTAGGGCTATCATAGGCTAATGATAGAAGGAGAAGGCCGTGGTCGGCAAAGTCATAATCTCGTCTTCATGAGAGGTTATCAACTCTGCATGAGCTACTCTATGGTGTCGGTGCCTCAAGTAGGAGGAAGGGCTAGGGGATCCATAGATGGGTGTCGGTGCCTTAGTTGGAGGAAGGGCTAGGGGATCCCATGAGAGCTATGCGATGACACTCTCCACTTGACACCCGTTTGCCTTGTTTCTTGTTGCCTCTGGAATTGTGTACTGAATTGTTGTTTTAGATTTATATGGAATCATGTTCTTTTTATTGTTTCAGATTTATTTGGAATGGTATTTTGAATGTTGTATCAGTTCTTCTGCAAATGTATTTTGGATGTTTCAGTTCTACTAGTTTTGTACTTTTATTTTTGATTCAGATTCTTTTGAAAATGATTTATGAATGTTCTTTGGTGACTTGTTCTATTGTTAATGCCTTGTTTAATTGTGATGAGTTTCATAGCTTGTTCTTATTATGTGGATTCGTGAACGTGGTTGTTTATGTCATTATATACCTTGAGTTTTATTTGTACTATGTTGTTCTTGGAGTCAGTTTGACAATCATGGTCAAGTTAACTTCCTTGTCACCTCTGAGCACGGGGGGTGAGTTATTCATAATTCACATGGTTGGGTGGAACGTGCTCCGCAGTCGTTGGGTTCCCCATCAGCATCCTCTTCTCAGCATATCTACAGTTGGAGTTGTACCACTGTTCCCTTATTATTCAGAAGTTGGTGTAATTTGTATTATCCCACAGGTTTGGGAAATTCATTGTAATTCTTATATCAAAAGCTTGTAATGTAATATTATAATGATGATGTAATAGTTAGGATCATTTATAACTTTGTTAAGAGATTCATATGATTATATTATGTGGTGTATTAATATTCTTACTCTTGGTTCATGGCTGTACATTTATTCATGGTTATTATAATATAAATGGATACGTGGGTTATTATTATCTTTTACTTTCGTTTAGATGTTTGTGATGTAATCTCACATGCCCCGGAGAACTAAGTGTGATAATGTGATGTAATATGTTATGCGACTATGGTTAATGTTATTCCATGTTTAATTTAATTATTTAAAAAAAAAAATTAGTTGCTATGTGTGTTCTCTGGGGTTTGCACGACGGGTGTTACAACTTGGTATCAAAGCATAGGTTCGCACACTGGGACACAATGAGTCCATTGTGTTGACTTATCTGCTTGTTCTTGTAGGAGCATGTGTTTTCATGTGTGTGGTTTGTGGCATGTTCTTTGTGTGGTTGTTGTGTGCTTACTCTTATCTATTTAATGGCTTCCTGGAGTAAGCCATGTCCTAGGGGGGGAAGATGTAATATCCCCATGTTACTGATACTTTTTGCTACTATTTGTTACTCTTATGTGTGAGCTTGAAACTTGTTTGTAATGGTGATTAGTTCACCGTCTTGGTGTGTGAGGATGCCTCCCGTATTAGGGAATCTTATTTTCTTTTGTTTACCGACTTCCAGGAGTAAGCCAATTTTATGGGGGGGAGGATGTAATACCCCTCCTCTTACTGTTTGGATTTATTATTTTCTATGCTTTGTTTGATACCTTGATACTATGATGGTACTGTTATTGTGTGATTTGGATAGTTAGGCATTTGATGATGATGTTATTCCATTAGTGGACATGATTATTTCATATGACATTGTGGTTGGTGATATTAGTTTATTTTCAAAATTATATTATGATGCATTGATTTTATAAATTATGTTATGAGATGAATTGTTAGTTTAGAAATGTTATTTTATCAGTTATATTATAATTGTTAGGATAGATGTGATGAAGGACAGTGTAGCATCACTCAGTTGCGAGTGCTCTATTACGCTGTGATTCCTTCTCACAATGCAATGCTTTTATTTTATATATATGTATGCACATATACACGACTTCGTTTGTATGCAGGTACTATAGGCACAAGTCTCAATTCCACCTGCTTCGGCAGGACAGGGTGAGCACCAATAGCCCAATGGTTAAATGTTGAAACAGAGGTGACGATGAAGTCATCTCGTCCCATGATGTTAGACCATCTTGTTTGATTGGTATTGTACGTTTTTGTAATTTTTGTTATTTGTGGTTTGTGTTTTGTGTTTTTTTCGTATTTTATTAATGTGGTATTTTATAAGTTATGATTATTTAATTTAAATGTTGGAAATGTTTGTTTATTTTAATGTTAGAATAAATTGTATTTAAATGTTTTAAAAGTCATGTGCTTATTTAATGATAATTTAAATATTAAAATTGTGTTTAATTATTTTAATTAATTATCTGGTTGATGATAATTATTAAAATAAATTATTTAATTAAATGAGATAATGTGCTTTGCAAGTAAAGTTGTAAAAACAGAAATTAAAATAAAAAAAATAAATAAAAGAATGGAAAAAGTTGTGAGAACGAATGAGAATTGAGATTTGATTGAAAAGCTTGCTTTTGAAGATATAATTTCTTTTATTGTGGATTTTTGAGAGCTTTTGGAAGAAATTGGCAATATCTTTTATTTAATTGAAATTTTTGTGAGTTTTGCTCACATAGAGGATTATTGAGACAGAAGTTGTGCAAGTTAATGGTTCTGTACTGTTGAGTCTTCTGGAGTTTTGGGGAAAGATATTTCAATCATTTGCTTGCTATATTTTGAGGAGAGTTTTAGAAAGGGTTTTGCAATCTTTTGTTGGTATTATTTTGGAGAGTCTTCTGAACAAATAATCGGATTCGAGTTCAAGCATGGAATTCTGTAGAGGAGATTTCGAAGCAGGAACTTGAAGCACTTCGTAGAGGCCATCGAGATCAAGCAAGCTTCATCGAATTCTCGAGAGCATTGGACTACAGGTTCCACCCTCTCTCTTCTTAATTATTTTTGAAATCTCTAAAAAGAATAGAAATGTGTTTTAGAATCAATCTTTTCTTATAAAAGTAAATCTTTCTGAGAATTAGATATAAAAATGATTTCTCTGAGAAAAGAAAATAAATAAATAATTAGATCTTCTTTATATGAGAATTCTTTTTAAATCTGAAATCGTTTCTATTGCAAACAAACAGAAAGAAACTCCGTCAAATTCCATTTGAATATGCCCAATTTCTCTCTATTATTTTACTGTGGAAAAGATCAATCTTTGTATTTTAATTATAAATATGTGTTATTTTGTATTTCACATAGAAAATTGTATTCTCTATATTTATGTAACTATATATATATATATTTATTTATTTTTCTTCATCGAAATCTTTATTGTTTTGAAATATTTGTATTTGGGCCAAATCGAATGAATCGATAAAATAAAATTCAGAGTTTCGAAGTATATTATTGTATTACTATAGAATGAAATTTTATAAAAATAAAAATAAAAATTATTTATAAGATTGGGGAGGGACGGCATTGGCCGAACCGCCCCGTACCTTGTGCGGCTGATAGACTGTCGCACATCAGTCTTGAAGACTGTTGTGCATGTCAGTCTCGACTGCCGTGCACAACAGTCCCCAGGACTGCCACAACAGGCCTCAGCTTGGTAGGTTTATTTAGTTTGTTTTTAATTTAATTTTAATTTAATTTAATTTAATTTTATATATATATATATGTTTCATTATATATATATATAATCTAGAAATTTTGAATATAAATTAATAAAATATTTTGTAATTATATGTTTTTAATTTTAGGAAATAAATAATGAGATTTTTATGTATATATTTTAATGTAATTTGTTCATAATATCAGTGTAATTTAAATATATATGTATAAATACATTTGTATATATATATTATGATATATATAGGTGTATATATTTATATATATATATATATATATATATATATATATATATATATTATGTTTATAAAAGATATATTGAAATCTTTGTTATGATTGTAAATAAAATTAGGGATTTAAATGATGTTGATTAGATGGAAATAGAGAAGCACAATATAAGTTGTTTGGTTCGAAAAAAGGAATTCATAATTTTATTAATTATTAAAAAGGAGAAATTATTTATCATTTGTATTTTATTTCATAGAATTCTTTGTGGGAGTAGAGATTTTGTGATAGGATAAAATGTGTTCCTAGTTATGTTATTTAGAACTTGAAACCCTTTGCAGTGGTTTATTTTTCCATTTTAATCATTGTTGGTTTTCCTTTCGATGCAGAAACCCCGTTGTAAATTGTGAGTTGAATTTTAGTTATTGTTAAACTTGGTCTTCTCCAGAGGCATGATTTATTTCCTTGGATGTTTATTCTTGTATTTTGTGATTAGAATATTACATGATTTTGAGCTTTCATTTCCGTTATGGTTGTCGTTTAGTATTGTCCATGTGGGAACCCTGTTGTCTTGCAACCCTTGCTCCAGAGGCATGTTTAATATTCTATGTTATCCTCATCTTGGTTATGCTTTTGGAGTTGAAAACTTATTGGTTTTGTGCTTGGAAGGGTTGAACGGTTTTGTTAAGACTTTTGGTTATTAGTTATTGCCAGAGGGTTAATGCCTCACATGTTCATATTGCTTGAGTTTTATGCTTTATATATTTTAATTCAACCCTTTCCTAGTTTTGAGTTATGTTAGGGGTCATAGGGAGAGTGGCTCTTCGTGGGCGCGAGCGCCTTGGAAGGAGGAAGAGCTCAGGTGAACCCACATAAGAGTAGTTAAATAAGTAATAACCTAAAAATAGAATTTAGGGGGATGGGTAGTAAAACA
Source organism: Sequoia sempervirens (assembly GCA_007258455.2). Lineage (NCBI taxonomy): Eukaryota > Viridiplantae > Streptophyta > Pinopsida > Cupressales > Cupressaceae > Sequoia > Sequoia sempervirens. Next base: position 87,877 of record VDFB02038524.1, read on the forward strand.
TACAAGATAATAAACATTGGAATCCTCATCTATGCATTAGGGCTATCATAGGCTAATGATAGATGGAGAAGGCAGTGGTCGGAAAAGTCGTAATCTCATCTTCATGAGAGGTTATCGACTCCGCATTATCTACCCTATGGTGTCAATGCCTCAAGTAAGAGGAAGGGCTAGGGGATCCATAGATGGGTGTTGGTGCCTCAGTTGGAGGAAGGGCTAGGGGATCGCATGAGAGCTATGCGATGACACTCTCCACTTGACACCCGTTTTCCTTGTTTCTTGTTGCCTCTGGAATTGTGTACTGAATTATTGTATTATATTTATATGGAATCATGTTCTTTTTATGGTTTCAGATTTATTTGGAATGGTATTTTGACTATTGTATCAGTTCTTTTGGAAATGTATTTTGGATATTGTTTCGGTTCTACTAGTTTTTTACTTTTATTATTGATTCAAATTCTTGTGAAAATGATTTATGAATGTTCTTTGGTGACTTGTTCTATTGTTAATGCCTTGTTTAATTGTGATGAGTTTCATAGCTTGTTCTTATTATGTAGATTCGTGAACTTGGTTGTTTATGTCATTATACACCTTGAGTTGTATTTGTACTATGTTGTTCCTGGAGTCGGTTTGACAATCATGGTCAAGTTAACTTCCTTGTCACCTCTGAGCATGGGGGGTGAGTTATTCATAATTCACACGGTTGGGTGGAACGTGCTCTGCACCCATTGGGTTCCCCATCAGCATCCTCTTCTCAACATATCTGCAGTTGGAGTTGTACCAGTGTTCCCTTGTTATTCAGATGTTGGTGTAATTTGTATTATCCCACATGTTTGGGAAATTCATTGTAATTCTTATATCAAAAGCTTGTAATGTAATATTATAATGATGATGTAATAGTTAGGATCATTTATAACTTTATTAAGAGATTGATATGATTGTATTATGTGGTGTATTAATATTCTTACTCTTGGTTCATGGATGTACATTTATTCATGGTTATTATAATATAAATGGATACATGGTTTATCATTATCTTTTACTTTCGTTTAGATGTTTGTGATGTAATATCGCATGCCCCGGAGAACTAAGTGTGATAATGTGATGTAATATGTTATGTGACTATGGTTAATGTTATTGCATGTTTAATTTAATTATTTATAAAAAAAAATAGTTGCTATGTGTGTTCTCTGGGGTTTGCACGACGGGCGTTACAACTTGGTATCAGAGCATAGGTTCGCACACTGGGACATTATGAGCCCATTGTGTTGACTTATCTGCTTGTTCTTGTAGGAGCGTGTGCTTTCATGTGTGTGGTTTGTGGCGTGTTCTTTGCGTCGTTGTTGTGTGCTTACTTTTATCTATTTAATGGCTTCCTGGAGTAAGCCATGTCCTAGGGGGGAAGATGTAATATCCCCATGTTACTGATACTTTTTGCTACTATTTGTTACTCTTATGTGTGAGCTTGACACTTGTTTGTAATGGTGATTAGTTCACCGTCTTGGTGTGTGAGGATGCCTCCCGTATTAGGGAATCTTATTTTCTTTTGTTTACCGGCTTCCAGGAGTAAGCCAATTTTATGGGGGGGGGATGTAATACCCCTCCTCTTACAGTTTGGATTTATTATTTTCTATGCTTTGTTTGATACCTTGATACTATGATGGTACTGTTATTGTGTGATTTGGATGACATGATTATTTCATATGACATTGTGGTTGGTGATCTTAGTTTATTTTCAAAATTATATTATGATGCAGTGATTTTATAAATTATGTTATGAGATGAATTGTTAGTTTAGAAATGTTATTTTATCAGTTATATTATAATTGTTAGGATAGATGTGATGAAGGACAGTGTAGCATCACTCAGTTGTGAGTGCTCTTTGACGCTACGATTCCTTCTCACAATGCAATGCTTTTATTATATATATATGTATGCACATATACACGACTTCGTTTGTATGCAGGTATTGCAGGTACAAGTCTCGATTCCACTTGCTTCGGCAGGACAGGGCGAGCACTAATAGCCCAACGGTTAAATGTTTAAACAGAGGTGATGATGAAGTCATCTTGTCCCATGATGTCAGACCATCTTGTTTGATTGGTATTGTACATTTTGTAATTGTTGTTATTTGTGGTTTGTGTTTTGTGTTTTATCGTATTTTATTAAAGGGGTATTTTCTAAGTTATGATTATTTAATTTAAATGTTGGAAATGTTTGTTTATTTTAATGTTAGAATAAATTGTATTTAAATGTTTTAAAAGTCATGTGCTTATTTAATGATAATTTAAATATTAAAATTGTGTTTAATTATTTTAATTAATTATCTGGTTGAGGATAATTATTAAAATAAATTATTTAATTAAATGAGATAATGTGCTTTGCAATTAAAGTTGTAAAAACATAAATTAAAACAAAAAGAATGGAAAAAGTTGTGAGAACGAATGAGAATTGAGATTTGACTGAAAAGCTTGCTTTTGAAGATATAATTTCTTTTATTGTGGATTTTTGAGAGCTTTTGGAAGAAATTGGCAATATCTTTTATTTAATTGAAATTTTTGTGAGCTTTGCTCACATAGAGGATTATTGAGACAAAAGTTGTACAAGTTAATGGTTCTGTACTGTTGAGTCTTTTGGAGTTTTGGGGAAAGATATTTCAATCTTTTTCTTGCTATATTTTGAGGAGAGTTTTAGAAAGGGTTTTGCAATCTTTTGTTGGTATTATTCTGGAGAGTCTTCTGAACAAATAATCGGATTCGAGTTCAAGCACAAAATTTTGTAGAGGAGATTTCAAAGCAGGAACTTGGAGCACTTCGTAGAGGCCATCGAGATCAAGCAAGCTTCATCGGATTCTCGAGAGCATAGGACTACAGGTTCCACCCTCTCTCTTCTTAATTATTTTTGAAATCTCTAAAAAGAATAGAAATGTGTTTTAGAATCAATCTTTGCTTATAAAAGAAAATCTTTCTGAGAATTAGATATAAAAAATGATTTCTCTGAGAAAAGAAAATAAATAAATAATTAGATCTTCTTTATATGAGAATTCTTTTGAAATCTGAAATCGTTTCTATTGCAAACAAACAGAAAGAAACTCCATCAAATTCCGTTTGAATATGCCCAATTTCTCTCTATTATTTTACTATGGAAAAGATCAATCTTTGTATTTTAATGAATTTGAAATATTATTTGATAATCATTGATATATATTTTAAATATGTGTTATTTTGTATTTCACACGGAAAATTGTATTCTATGTATTTATGTAACTATATAATATATATTTCTTCATGGAAATCTTTATTGTTTCGAAATATTTGTATTTGGGCCAAATCGAATGAATCGATAAAATAAAATTCAGAGTTTCGAAGTATGTTATTTTATTACTATCGAATGAAATTTTATAAAAATAAAAATAAAAATTATTTATAAGATTGGGGAGGGACGACATTGGCCGAACCCCCCCGGTACCCTGTGCGGATGACATACTGCCACACAGTAGTCTTGAAGACTGCTGTGCGTGGCAGTCTTGACTGTCCTGCACAACAGTCCCCAGGACTGCGACGACAGGCCTTGGCTTGGTAGGTTTATTTAGTTTGTTTTTAATTTAATTTAATTTAATTTTTTTATTTTTTTTAATATATATGTAGTTATATATATATATATATATATGTTTCATTATATATATATATATAATCTAGAAATTTTGAATATAAATTAATAAAATATTTTGTAATTATATGTTTTTAATTTTAGGAGAAAAATGATTCGAAAGGCGATGGTGAGCTGCGTGTGGGAGGCGGAAGGCAGGCCCGAGGCCTGGTAAGGGCTGCGGTCTGTGCCTTTGGTTTTTTGGCCTTGTTTCTGCTGCGCGGGTGTGGGTTGAGGCGGGTTTTTGCCCCTGGTGGTTCTTTCCTGCTGTGTGGGGGCAGTTTTGGGTGTGGGAGGTGCGCGGTTGCTCAGGGATTTCTGTCTGCTTCTTCTCCTTTTGTCTTGTGTTGCCTTCTGGTTGTCTTCTTTTGCTGGTGGGGGGTTTTTTCTTGTTTCTGCAAGGGGGGTGTGGGCTTTGCTTTCTTTGTGCCCTAGTGGGGTTGTGCGTTTGGGGTTTCTCTTTGTGGGGGTGGGACTGTGGTCCCCTCTCCGGTGTTTTTCTTTTTGGGGCCTTGCATGGCTCTTTGTGGGAGCCCTTTTGGGGGCAAGGGGTTGTCTTTTAAGGATGCTGTGGCAGAAGGCAGTCCTTCTGTGCTTGTGCATGCAAATCCGATCTTTGGTGAAAATGAATCAAGAATGGGAGAGCCCTCTTATCTGTCTGGAGGATTTAGGCCTTCAAAGGTGAATGGATGTCTGGCTAAGAGTGATAAAAGGCCGATTGTTGAGATTCAGCCTGAGTCTGTTGTAGACGATATCAACTACCTATCAAAACATGCTTTGATCTATAAGTTTCTGGGGATCCGGGTGTCTTTGCCCTTTCTGGAATCATGGGCTCGACGAACTTGGTCTCCAGAGGGGGATATGGATGTAATGTTGGCAGCCAATGGCTATTTTCAAGTGGTTTTTTCTTGCATGTCAGATAGAAATAAAGTATTTGAAGGAGGGCCCTATTTCTACAACCAAGTGGGCCTTTTCATCAAGCCCTGGCATGTTGGATTCAATCCTACAGAAGAGCTTCCTTCACGGGTTCCAGTTTGGGTGCGGCTACCGTGGCTTCCTTTGGAATTTTGGAGAGAGGACATCTTCAGCTTAGTTGCAAGCCAGCTTGGAAAACCAGTTGGTCCTTCAAGACAGACTATGGAAAAGAAGGTAATTACATATGCCCGAGTATGTGTAGAAATTGATTTGAATAAGCCTTTGCCTGATTCTATAGAAATCCGGTTGGGATCAAGCTCATGGATTCAACAACTTGACTATGAAACACTACCATTTCGATGTCGTTTGTGTCATGAATATGGGCATCTGCAGAGGATGTGTCCCAAATCTAAGCCTGTAGAAGATTCAAAACTGGGGTCATCTAGTGCTCCCCCTAATCAAGATAAAGGGAAGGCCCCCATGGGGGAGGACAAGGAGGGTTTCATTCCTGTAAGAGCTCGTAACAAGGGTCGAGGCCAAAAGAGGACCTTTAAAGACAGACAAGTTGATGAGATTTGCAATAGGTTTGACGCTCTAGATGATCTGGAGCAATTTGATGGAACTATTGCTAATATGCCTAATGGACAAGATCTCTTGGAGGCAGGGGAGATAGGGGGGGATGAGAACAATGTCATTCAGACCAATCTGCAGGAGGGAGTGATTGGGATTCAGATGGATAAAGTCCCTTCTGTGAGGCCGATGGAGGAGTTGGGAGCCAGTGGAGGCATGGAGCTGCAGGAGGGTTATGCTCCTTCCCGATCTAAGTCCGGTGCTGGGAAAGATCGGCAGGAGGAGTGCAAAAGCAAGGGATCTCCTTCTGTTTTGGGTATTCATCAAAAGACTATTAAAAAAGATGCTTCAGAGAAGGCTCTTAAGGTGGGGAGGAAGAAAGACCAGGAAAAGGTGAAGTTGGTAGGAGAGACTTTGGTGGAGTCTGGTTCTGTGAAGACCATTGATTCCCATTTTCCTCTATCTCAGAAATGATTGTCCTTTCATGGAATGTTAGGGGGTTGAATAGCATCCCTAGACAAAAGGCTATTCGGGAACTGATTAAGTCTTATTCACCTGAGGTGGTTTTTCTTCAGGAGACTAAGTTATCTATTGAAAGGATGCTTGTCATGGCTACTAAGATTTGGCCTAGTAGTCTCTGTCAATGCATTGGTGCTCAAGGATGTTCGGGAGGCTTGGCTCTATTATGGGATCCTCGTAAGCTGGTCCCACTCTGGTGGATATCTAGTAGGTCTTCTATTTCTGTTGTGGCCACTTGTTGTGAAACCGGTGAGACTCTCCTCTTCACTAATGTTTATGCTCCAACCAACTTCATGGGAAAAGCTTTACTTTGGTCACATATAGGATATGTTCATTCTTTTGCTCCTTTGTTCCCCTGGATTATAGCAGGAGATTTTAATGCAGTTCTTAGTTTGGAAGAGAAGCATGGAGGTAATCCTAGGCTTGACCCTTCTACGAATCTTCTGAGGAGTAATATTGAAAGTTTGAAGGTTGTGGATATTACACCCTCCAATGGCTTGTTCACCTGGAATAATAGAAGATGTGGGGCCGAGGCGGTAGCTGAAAGGTTAGACAGGTTTCTTGTGTCCAGCTACTGGATGGCGGATTGTTGGAATACCAGATCAGAGATTTTGGACTGGAGAGGTTCAGATCACTGGCCAATTCTTTTGTCTGCCTCTAAGTTTCAAATGACAAAGAATCCCTCTTTTAAGTTTCAGCTTATGTGGTTGAGGGATGCCTCTCTTCAGGATCATATGCTTGCTTGGTGGGGGGAAGGGAAGCCTGCTTATGGCACTGCTATGTTTTCCTTTGTTAAGCAATTACAGTTTCTTAAGTTTAAGCTGAAAAGGTGGAACAGGATGGTTTTTGGCAACCTCTTTGCAGCTAAGAGAGATGCCCAACTGAGGGTGGACACTATTACTCGTCAAATCAGAGAGCAGGGTCTCTCTGATGGCCTATTTAGAGAAGAAGCTATGGCGCTGAGAGAGTTGGAAGAATGGGAGCTACGTGAGGAAATCTATTGGAAACAAAAAGCTCGGGTCGATTGGCTTTAGGAAGGGGACAGAAACACTAAGTTCTTCCACAACACTGTAAAAGATAGAAGGCATGGGAGTGCTCTCAATTCTCTCATGACAACGGAAGGGACTTTGGTTTCCTCTCATAGGGAGATTGCTCGTGAGGCCACTCATTTTTTTGGCAGTCTATTTTCAGAGGATTTTGATCCTGCTAGGGTTGAGGAGGATTTGGTGCTGGAGTGCATCCCCCCCATTGTCACTCCTGAAATGAATGAGGCGCTCATTAAACCTGTCTCTCTATCTGAGATAGAGGCAGTGGTTTTTGGAATGAAAAAGGGTAAAGCCCCAGGACCCGATGGTTTTCCTATAGAGTTCTTTCAAGCTTTCTGGGATATTGTCAAGATGGACCTCTTTGAAGTGGTGCAAGAATCGTTTAGCAATAAGCAGATGCTTAAGGCTTTGAATGCTACCTTCCTTGCCCTCATCCCAAAAAAGGAAGGTGCTAACTCTCTTAACTCCTTTAGACCTATTGCTCTGTGCAATGTCACGTACAAAATAATCACTAAGGTGATTGCTGAACGACTAAAGCCATGGCTCAGTAATCTAATCTCTGAGGAGCAAGGGGGATTTGTTACAGGAAGACAGATTCTGGATGGGGTTATTATAGCTGCGGAAGCTGTGCACTCTATGGCAGCATCAAAGGAGAAAGCCATGTTCATAAAGCTTGATATGGCCAAAGCTTACGATAGGGTCAAATGGAGTTTTTTGCAAAAAGTTCTTCAAGCCTTTGGTTTTGGGAGGGAGTGGATTAGTTGGGTTATGAGCTGCATTACTTCAACCTCTTTTGCTGTCCTGATCAATGGTGAACCTACTGATCTTTTTGGTGCGGCCAGAGGCCTTAGGCAAGGGGATCCTCTCTCCCCTTACCTTTTCATCTTGATGGCGGAGGGCTTGGGAAGGTTTCTTAAGTCTCAAGTTAGGCAGGGTCTGATTCAGGGGTGGAAGTGGGGGCATGGCATCCCTCCTTCTTCCCACCTCCAATTTGTGGATGATACGTCTTTGATGGGAGTAGCTAGAATTCAGGAGGCAATTAACTTTCGAAGAGCTCTGGATATTTATGTGAAAGCCTCAGGACAAAAGATAAATGAAGAAAAGTCTCATATCTTTTTCTTCAATACCCATGGTCCTATTCAAGCTAGGATTGCTCGGATCTTGAGGTTTCAAATTGGAACTCTTCCTTTTGTGTATCTTGGAATCCCTCTTTCAGACGAAAGACTATCAAGAGGGGTGTGGCAGGAAATTTTGGATAAGTTTCGAACCAAGGTGAGTCATTGGACCCACCGGTGGCTGTCAACTGCTGGTAGAGTGACTCTTTTGAAGTCTATTGTCCAAGCTCTTCCTATCTATAGGTGTCTTGTGCAATCTGCCCCGACTGGTTTCGTTAAGGATTTTGATTCCCTTTCCAGACAGTTTTTATGGACTGGCAATCTGCTTTCCACCAAGTGGAGCCTGGTCAAATGGGATAGTGTTTGCAGATCAAAGCAGGATGGGGGCCTTGGTTTGCGGAAAATGAGTTTGGTCAGTAGGGCTCTTACTGCTAAGCTCTTTTGGAGATGGTGCATATGCCTGGATCAAGGATGGGCTAAGATCCTTAATGTTAAGTATCTTGGTGGGGTGAATGGGAAAGATGTACCAAGATATGAGTTGACAGGAAGGGGATCCATGGTTTGGGATACTTTGAAGAAAGGAGCGCAGCTTGTCAAGAAGGGTCTCTTCTGGATTTGTAATCGAGGTTCAGATGCCTTGTTCTGGGAGGATTCTTGGGATGGATTCCCCCCTATCCTATCTCAATACCCCCACCTTCAGCCTCTTTGTGATCATTTTCTTGCTGCTGGCTGGAGTAAAGTTGAGGATTTTAAGATGACTGTAAGGGTGGGTCGTGGCGAGGGAGCTAGATGGAAAGAACCTTGTGAATGGCCTCCAGGGGGCTCTGAGGGCGAGAGGGAGACTCTTGCTAGGATTCTTGTTGGTAGAGCTTGTAACTCCTTGAGAGAAGATGATACCCTTGCTTGGGGACCTAATCCGAAGGGAAAGTTTTCAGTGGCATCTGGATATCAAGAGTTGGAAAGATTAGCTGTGGATAGGATTGACAGTTCTTGGTGGAAGCAGGTTTGGCATAAGTCTGCTTGGCCTAAATGTAATTTTTTCTTGTGGCTAATGGTGCAGAATAAATGTCTTACCTGGGAGAATCTTCAGAAGAGGGGATTTCATGGGCCTTCTATCTATAGTCTATGTAAGAACAATGAAGAAAATAGCTCACATCTCTTTTTCCACTGCTCTTTCACCAGGGCTATTTGGCACTGGTGGTGGGAAGCTTGGGAGCATGCTTGTATTCATGCCAACTCTCTGGCTGAGTTCTGGAATAGTCTTGGTAGGCCCCCTTCTAAGACCTCCTTTCTTGAGGTGGCTTGGGATATTGGTCCAGGATTTATTATCTGGCAGGTGTGGTTGGAGAGGAACCGCAGGATATTTCAGGATAAATCAAAGATGGTGCAACAGGTGTGGCTGCAAGTGATAAATATGCTTCAGGAAACCCTAGCTGCGAAGTGTGATCTCTCTGAGGATATTGATCCTGGAGATGTGCGTGTGGTTCACAACTTGAATATTTCTTGTGCTAGTGGTAGCAATGCCCTTTGTAAGAAGCAACAGGTTAGAAGCAAGCAAGCTAAAAGAAAGGTTTGTAGGGAAGGAAAGTGGTCCCTCCCTCCTCTGGGGACCCTTAAGATCAACACTGATGGGTCTTCCAAGGGAAATCCTGGGCATGCTGGGGTTGGAGGAATCGGCAGGAATTGCTCTGGTGAGGTTATTTTCTTCTTCTCTTATTATAAAGGGTTACAGACCAACAATTACATGGAGGCACTTGCTATCCTCTTGGCTCTTGAAAGAGGATGTGCTCTGGGATGGAGTAAGATTATCTGTGAGTCTGATTCCCAGGTGGTGGTGGATATGTTGAATCTACAACAGATGGAGAACATGGATTGGCATCTGGCTATGGTGGGGCGACAAATTCTTAAGCTGAGTGCGTCTTTGGATGCAGTCTCTTTCTGCTATGTTCCTCGCGAGTGGAATAGGACTACTGACTGCTTGGCTAAGTGGGCTTCGGATCGCGGGGAGGGATGGATGGTGGGCGAGTGGGCCCATTTGCCTCTGGATTATGTTCAGGATCTTGGGAGGCTAGTCAAGGAAGATATGGGTGATTAGTTGTGCCCCTGCGGGGGCTTCCTTCTCTTTCGTGTTGTTTTCCCTTCTGGGCCTGTGGCCCTTGCTTTTGTACTTTGCTGGTTAATTCAATAAATTTTTACCCCTTTTAAAAAAAAAAAAAAAAATTAGGAAATAAATAATGAGATTTTTAGGTATATATTTTAATGTAATTTGTTCATAATATCAGTGTAATTTAAATATATATGTATAAATACATTTGTATATATATATTATGATATATATCGGTGTGTATATATATTTTATATATATATATATATATTATGTTTATAAAAGATATATTGAAATCTTTGTTATGATTGTAAATAAAATTAGGGATTTAAATGATGTTGGTTAGATAGAAATAGAGAATCACAATATAAGTTGTTTGGTTCGAAAAATGGAATTCATAATTTTATTAATTATTAAAAAGAAGAAATTATTTATCATTTCTATTTTATTTCATAGAATTCTTTGTGGAAGTAGAGATTTTGTGATAGCATAAAATGTGTTGCTAGTTATGTTATTTAGAACTTGAAACCCTTTGGAGTGGTTTATTTTTCCATTTTAATCATTGTTGGTTTTCCTTTCGATGCGGAAACCCCATTGTAAATTGTGAGTTCAATTTTAGTTATTGTTAAACTTGGTCTTCTCCAGAGGCATGATTTATTTTCTTGGATGTTTATTCTTGTATTTTGTAATTAGAATATTACATGATTTTGAGCTTTCATTTCCGTTATGGTTTCCGTTTAGTATTGTCCATGTGGGAACCCTATTGTCTTGCAACCCTTGCTAAAGAGGCATGTTTAATGTTTTATGTTATCCTCATCTTGGTTATGCTTTTGGAGTTGAAAACTTATTGGTTTTGTGCTTGGAAGGGTTGAACGGTTTTGTTAAGACTTTTGGTTATGAGTTATTTCGAGAGGGTTAATGCCTCACATGTTATTGCTTGAGTTTTATGCTTTATATATTTTAGTTCAACCCTTGCCTAGTTTTGATTTATGTTAGGGGTCATAGGGCGAGTGGGTCTTCATGGGCGCCGGAGCCTCGGAAGGAGGAAGAGCTCAGGTGAACCCACGTAAGAGTAGTTAAACAAGTGATAACCTAAAAATAGAATTTAGGGGGATGGGTAGTAAAACACACAAGATAATAAACATTGGAATCCTCATCTATGCATTAGGGCTATCATAGGCTAATGATAGACGGAGAAGGCCGTGGTCGGCAAAGTCATAATCTTGTCTTCATGAGAGGTTATCGACTCCGCATGAGCTACCCTATGGTGTCGGTGCCTCAAGTAGGAGGAAGGGCTAGGGGATCCATAGATGGGTGTCGGTGCCTCAGTTGGAGGAAGGGCTAGGGGATCCCATGAGAGCTATGTGATGACACTCTCCACTTGACACTCGTTTTCCTTGTTTCTTGTTGCCTCTGAAATTGTGTACTGAATTGTTGTTTTAGATTTATATGGAATCATGTTCTTTTTATTGTTTCAGATTTATTTGGAATGGTATTTTGAATGTTGTATCATTTCTTCTGCAAATGTATTTTGGATGTTGTTTCAGTTCTACTAGTTTTGTACTTTTATTGTTGATTCAGATTCTTGTGAAAATGATTTATGAATGTTCTTTGGTGACTTATTCTATTGTTAATGCCTTGTTTAATTGTGATGAGTTTCATATCTTGTTCTTATTATGTGGATTCGTGAACGTGGTTGTTTATGTCATTATATACCTTGAGTTGTATTTGTACTATGTTGTTCTTGGAGTCAGTTTGACAATCATGGTTGAGATAACTTCCTTGTCACCTCTGAGCACGGGGGTAGTTATTCATAATTCACATGGTTGGGTGGAACGTGCTCTGCACCCGTTGGGTTCCCCATCAGCATCCTCTTCTCAGCATATCTGCAGTTAGAGTTGTACCAGTGTTCCCTTGTTATTCAGATGTTGGTGTAATTTGTATTATCCCACATGTTTGGGAAATTCATTGTAATTCTTATATCAAAAGCTTGTAATGTAATATTATAATGATGATGTAATAGTTAGGATCATTTATAACTTTGTTAAGAGATTCATATGATTGTATTATGTGGTGTATTAATATTCGTACTCTTGGTTCATGGATGTACATTTATTCATGGTTATTATAATATAAATGGATACATGGGTTATCATTATCTTTTACTTTCATTTAGATGTTTGCGATGTAATCTCGCATGCCCCGGAGAACTAAGTGTGATAATGTGATGTAATATGTTATGTGACTATGGTTAATGTTATTGTATGTTTAATTTAATTATTTAAAAAAAAAAAAATTAGTTGCTATGTGTGTTCTCTGGGGTTTGCACAACGGGCGTTACAGGAATTATTATATGAATTAGATGTTGAAGATATTCCCAACCAAACAAATCATTTCTCAAGTGAGGACCTTGAATGGACACCTATTGAAGATGACAATGGTGAGATGGACTTATGTGCAGCAATCCGTCTTGAAAGACTTCCTCACTTTGTTAAAGGAGAAGGTTTATTGGAGAGTACATAGAAAAAATTTATAAGTAAATTACATAGAGAGAACAAGGGTATGTGCAGGATCATGATGGGCCAAAAAGTGGCAATATGATGGGTATTTGTAGGGTATGTGGCTGACGACTTTTTTTTAACCCAAAATTAATGAATTGAAAAGGGTTTTTAAAGGAGATTCTCAACTTTCTACCAATATAAATTATGCTTTACTTTGAATTTAATAAATTATTATTATTCTTTTTCTATTTGAATTATGACTAAAGTCCTAATTGATAGGTTGATTGAAAAACATATATAGCTTTCAAACAGTGTCACATTTTTTGAATCTAAAACATGTGTCACATTCTATGCTTTATATACTATAGGACTTTAAAAAAAAAAAAAAAAAATCATGAAGTTTTGACCAAGTTAAGGTGGTTAGACGTACGAGTTTTTATATTTTTTAAAAGTTGTAATAAAAAAATCATAATTAATTATTTACTTGAAAAAAATTACAAAAAAATATGCATCACATCGGGACATGAGTCATCTACTAATATCTAAAATATTATAAAAAAATATTACCATTTTATTATGTTTAGGGTGGTCATACAGACACCTAAGGGTTTGTTTTTTCCATGATGATCCTGCACATACCCACAACATTGCAAATTACACCAACCACACCACAAAGATCTACTCAAGGTTTGTGGAGATTTAATCTAATCAATATGTCTACTAGTTTTTATATTTAATTTTTGTTATATAAATTAATGTATATTTATATGTTTGTTCATGTATAAATAGTTATTGGTGTGCTTAGGGACCTAAAGACAATAACAACAAACCTGGAAACATGAAAAGGAAGTGAAGGCTAAAAAAAAATGGGGTTTTCAAACTTGCTTTCAAGTTAGGGTCATATATGGTAGACCAAATGTTGCAATTATTACATATAATGAGTGGAGTCATTGCGATGCTAATGGTGAATTTTGTCATGGAAGGGATGACCCTTCTGGTGATCCAAGGAGTAGTTTTGCTCCAAGGTTGTCTAATGAATTTAAATCATATATTGAGTCCTTATTGCTAATGGGTGTGGGGATTGACACGATATTGAACAACATTACTTAGATCGTGGTTTGGTTGAGTTGATGAATAAGAGGGACACATGTCTATTGAGGAAAGATGTATTGAATGCATGGAAAATAATGTGCTCCATTCAATCACAAAAAAATGAGGATGATACAAAAAGTGTCAACTTATGGCATGTCGAGGAGAAAGAAAACTTATTCTACTAGAAAAGACCAAACAACATAGAAAATGTTCCATTTATCATAGGAATCCAAACACCATGGATGTGGGAAATGATGTTGAAACATTTAGAGAACTCAATTATTGCAATGGATTCTACATTCTCGACAAACAAATATGGTGTAAGTAGAAATAATAATTATATTTTTCTAATCTTATTTCAATCATTGATTTATTTTATCTCAAAATAGTAACTTATTACTAATTTATTCATGTAGTACCAATTATATACCTTGCTTGTTTTTGATGAGCAAGAGGTTGGTGTACCTGTTGCATCGGCCATATCTTCAAGAAATAAAGTCAAAGATATAAATGAATGGCTAATGGAAGTTTACAAACAAGGAAAACAATATAAAAAAGATTGGCATGTCAATGCATTCATGACAGATGATTTTACTATGGAGATTGAAGCCAACAGGTTTTATTTTCCTTAATTTTTTTTAGTTAAGCTAAAGGAAAATTATTATGATTGTTTAATATATAGTTTATAAGAACATTTTTTTAATTTATAGAATAAAATGGATTTCAATTTAATATTTTATTTTGTTATAATATTACTTATCAATTTCTATAATGTAACTTGTAGATTATCCTTTGATTGTTGAGTACTTTTATGTATTTGGCATGTATAGAGGGCATGGTTGAAAAATGTGTACAGTTAATGTTAATTTCCAATTAAAATATGCGAATCATTAATTTTTTAATCACATAGCTTGACAATATGTTTTATAATCCAAGTATGCCAGTAATAAGGATGTTGGAACAAAAATGTTTGATAGATTAGGTGAGATAATGTATGCAATGAGTGACAATGAAGACATTACTACTCACCTAATAAAAAAATCATGGAGGAATTCAAAGAAAAGAAAAAATTCATTGACTACTTCCAGAAAACTTGGTGTTATGATGAAGGTCGTATTGGTAAGTTTTTCAAATTCTTCATTATTATTTTTTATGCATTTATATCATTTATAATTTTAATGTATTCTAATACACCATCCTAATTGTTTGTATAGAAATGTGGGAAAAATACTTCTAAAACTTCTCTCACACAAATCAAGAAACTAATGCTTCCATAGAATTATAGCACTTCCACATCAAAAGTCATTATTTAAGTGACCATGCTAATAAATGCACAAGGAGAATGGATTGGCTTATTCATACACTTTTTCCTAGAGTAGAGCCATTTTATAAAAATAAAAGATATTTGTAGTTATCTAGATTTTTAACTAACTTTAAAAAGGAAATATAGTACACAACTGCATTAGAGACGTAAAAAAATACCAGATATAGATTACTATCCATATGATCTCCCTAATACATATAAAATAAGGAGTCAAACTGTTCCAACAAAATGGTATCTTGTTAGAAGATTTGGACTAGATTTACATGTGTGTGATTTTCAATGGGAAAAGAGGGGAAACACATGCAAACATGTGTTGAAGATATTAGATCTCCTAAAGAGAAGTAAAAAAAAAGAGCAATATCAAGTCTTTGGTAAGTGTTATTTAATATTTAAGTTTAACATTAATATTTATAATAATTATTATCTATTCTCAAAACTAACAAAAGTAATTTTATTTTATTACAGATGGTCTCACTCCATTAGTTGTTTCTGATAATGATGATGTTAGAGGGAATTTTAATCATGAAATCAATATTACAGGTAATGTTCATATGATCTTTATAGTAAAATATTGGTTAATTCTTATGGTTCTTAGAATTAATTAATTCTTATTTCAATTTATATAGATGCTTGTATTCAATAAAAAGATCAAGAGGAGGTTGGAGTTGGGAATTGTGAAGACCAAACAATAGGTAAATATCAATTTCATATTTTTTTAATGAAATATTAAAAGTTCTCTAATTTTTTTAAACTTAAATATTGTTATTTTGATTATAGATTGTAGGAAATCATTTAACACTTCCAATGATAACTTGTAAATTTCTATTGATTATTTAAATTTAGTACTTCAAAATTTACCAACCAGAGCCGATGAAATACTTATTTTTAATCAATGTGTTGAACGATTTAAGAAAGATCATCATGCATCTCTTTCCTCCTCTTCCAAATTCACACCAATTCCTGGCTCAGAGAACATTCCTATGAAACGAATGTCACCATGGTTTAGCCCAACAAAAATGCACAAATGTCATTCTACTAATCGAAAAGGAAATGTTATTTTTCAAGACTTGAATGAAAGAGTTGAGGAGTATGAATAATTTCAATTCCCTCTACAAGAGGTGGAAAGAAAAAGAAGAAGAAGAAATTCAACCATTCAGGCATAGGAATACAGGAAGAAAGGGTTATTATAATGCAACAACAAAGTGAGTACATTTATTGAAAATTATTTTACTAATTTACATAGAAGTAATTATTTCTCTTATTTCATATGTTAAGTATATGTCATTATAGGTTTGGATGATTAAGAAAATACTCAACGGCGTCGATTGTCATTCTCTATTAATCTAAACCAAACAATAACAGATGAAATACAACTTATAGATGGTAAAAAACAATTAGCAATTATTTTTTTTCATATATTTCATATAAAAATACTCAATTCCTATTTGTAACCATTTTTCTATATTTAATGAAATAAATAACAGATACAATTTATGAAACTCAACCATCAATGCTTAGTGCTACCTCTACTCGAGAATTTCAACACACCATTCCAGGTAATTAAGAATGTTAATATTTTTAAATTATTTAAATTATGTAATCTTTTTTAAATTATTTATAATGTAATCATTTTTAAATTATTTACATAATGTAATCTTACACTTGAAAACTTTATCCAATTTTATGTGTTAAATGTAGATGCTATTACAATTGTAGAGTATCAACAAAATACTCAACAATATATGTTACCCTTTTCTGTTGATCTCAACCAAACAACAACAAAAATGGATGCGATGCAACCCGTAGATGGTAAAGAAATTAAGAAATTATTTTCAATCAATTTTGATCTTTAATTTTAAAATTAATTATATTTAAGTTGATGTGTTAAATGTGCTTGTTATTGCAGATTTAGATGATCAACAAAATACTCAACATATGTTACCCATTTATGTTGATCTTAATCAGACAACAACAACAATGGATGAACTGCAAATTGTAGATGGTAAGTAAAATAAGATACAAAATTGAATCGATTTATGAGTTTTTTAATTTTTAAATTAATGTTATATAAGTTGATTTGTTAAATGTGTAGATGATCAATAAAACATTCGACAACATATGTTACCCTTTTATGTTGATCTTAAGCAGAAAAAAACAACAACGGATGCAATGCAAACTGGAGATGGTAAGGGAAAAAAAAGAACTTCAATCAATTTTGAATCTTTAATTTATAAATTAACTTTAAAACTAACTCATGTGCTTTGCAAGTGTTGTAGGTGTTTATGATATTATAATGTAGGGTTATGGTCAACATTTTTTTGGATAATCATTATAGTTTATTACAATTTACACTAATGGATTATCTATTGAGTGCTTAAATTCATTTGAAAAATGGAGCTTAGAGGGAGTAGTGTATGAATTGAAGATAAAGACATCATTTATACAATGCACTTTTGATTTAGACCGCTATTTTATATGTTGAAAATTGGTTCATTTTATTATGAAATTTTATTTTTAGAATTATAATCAAGCAATTTCCTTTGGGAGTTTTTATTTATACATGATGCTTAAATTAATTGTTAGCATCTAAGATGCCATGTGTTGGGTAAAGCTCTTACGATTTGCAAATCTTTCTAGCAGATAAAATATACTTCTAGTTAATTAACCTAGATTTATTTGGTTAGTTCAATTAGTTTCATTCAACAAATAAACTTATACTATTTTTTTTAAGTACTAAAAAGTAAAGCCTCAATTTGTTGGTCAACACTTTTTTTTAACTATTCCTTATTTATTCAAAATTATCCTTTATTGTATATCATTTTTAATAGACTGTCTAAAATCTCCTCTTCTATATAATACAATATTCCTAAAAAGGATATATTTTATAAAAATAATAATGTACCTAAACACAACTATATACTCAATTAAATTCAAATGGAACTTAAAGAAAATTACAATAACAAAATGTTTATATAACTACTCAAAATTAAAGATCCAAATGACAACAAATACAAAGATAAAAATATAATCAGATATTGACATTGCCTACTATTTTTGTTTTTTATTAAATATAATATAACAATTAAAATAAATCTAGAATATTCTAACCTTGTTTGTATTAACATCTCAAATGAATCAAATAACAATCCCCAAGTCACTATGTTGCTCTTTTGTTATCCACTTGTTCTTTTCTATTTATTTTCCTCTTTATTTTTTGTCAAATTATACAAGTTTTCCAATTGCAAACTAAAATATGAAAATATCACACCTTAACGTGTAATGTTGATGCTGATTTTTTTTTATTTTATGAATTTTTAAACTATACTTTATTTTTTGTCAAATTATACAAGTTTTCCAATTGCAAAATAAAATATGAAAATCTCACACCTTAATGTGTAATGTTGATGTTGATTTTTTTTTCTTTTATGACTTTTTAAACTTTTTTTTTTTTTATTTCTTCTTCTTAGTACAAACTTTGTAAGTGAATATTATCAATGTTATTTAATACACTTGGTGGTAATGGAATAGTTGAACATTATTCACTTCACTTATTAAAACCATATTCATTTGAGCTACAATACTACACATATCATCCAAGAGTATTTAAGATTAAGATAAGAACTTTCTATTTTTTTTAAAGATTAATTGAATAAACTTTGAGATGTGAAATTGATTGATGTAATAAAATATTATCAATGTTATGCTAATATTGGTGGTAATGCAATAGTTGAACATTATTGACATTAGTTATCTAAAATTATATTTATTTGAGCTAAAAATACTTGCACATATCATCAAAGGGTATTTATGATTTTAGAAGATAATAACTTTCTACATCTAATAAAAAGAGTATCAATGCTATTACAATAGTGGTGGTATTGCAATAGTTTAACGTTATTCACACCACTTATCTAAAATTATATTTGTTTGAGCTTACACATATCATCGAAGAGTATTTACAATTCTAGAAGATAATAGCTTTCTAAATATTTTTAAGATTAAAATTGAAAAAAAATTGGGTGTTAAATTTGATTGATGTAATAAAAATATTTTTAATGTAGGAGTAATATAAGGCTGGGCTTTTACTAAGAACAATTATGATAGTAACAATGTTATAGTTTTCACAAATAATTTCAAAAGAAAAACATTTAAAATAAATAATTATAATCAACATGAATTGTATAAATACAATATATAAAGTCAACTTTATTTTAAAAAATAAAAGTAAATGTTAAAATTTTATATATATATATATATATATATATATATATATATATATAATGAATAAAACTTTGAACACAAGCAATTGACAATTTAAAAAAAAATCGTCATAAAATAGAATTTGATACAGTTATAGCACATGGAAAATCATTTTCTCAAGATAATTAAAAAAGCCTAGTCTAGAAGAAAATCATAGAACTCCCAAAAGGAAAAGTCAAACTTGTATCTCCTTTACAAATTGATCTACTTTCTAATGCCTTGTTCAATGCCTGAAAATTTAACAGCTAGAGGGAGGTGTGGAGATTTCAACAACTTCTCTAACCCTTTGAAGAAATCCATTTTATATATAACCTGCCAAATTAAATATATCTGGTAGCTTTCATATGGCACAACCTGTGAGTTGAGATCCATGTGAGACGTGGGCAAGATAGGAGGAGATGCAGATTTGGATTTATAACTGTAGCTTTATTGTTTGAAATTTCTAATGCCTTTACAAATCCATTTTATGCATGTTCCGCGTTGATAGAAATTGAAGAAATTTTTCAATCATTTCACACACCTCCTCTAGATGCCTGTCAAGTATGTACAACCACTATGTTTCATAAAATTTCTTCATGTCCTCTGCTGCACAGCTAAAGAGAAGGTTGGCGCAAATTGTGGGATTTGGATTTACACCTGCTATATGCTTTGGCTTGGAAGTTTCTAACAACAGCATATCGTGCCTCTTTCTCTCATGAGAATGCACAAAAATGTTTGACATTAAACCTGTCAATGCTTGAAACAAACTTTCATGTGTAATCTTTGATATTAGTTGTTTCTCTTAGCAGAATCTTACATCTGGAAGTCACATTTCTAACGCCTCTTCACATCTATTTTTTTGCACAACTTCTTGTTATGCGCGACAACTAAGGGATATCAAACAAACGAACTTCTCCAAAAAACCATGCCAATCTCCTGCACCAGGCTACTCTGCTTAAGCAATTGACAGAGTCTTGCGTTTTCCCTTTTAGTACTCACAAAGTGATATCGACTCTCCTCATTGGCTATTCTTTGCATTTCTCAAACAATTGCAGGCAACCGGTAAATGCATGTTAATCGAATACAAAGCATGCAACTAACATTTGAAGATTTCGCAGGCTGGATAGAATCTCCGACAGAAGGCAGAGACAGTAATTTCGTAACATATCTGACAATGGCAGTCAACACTAAGGTTACGAGGGACATTAATTAATGGGATGGACATAATGCCATCGGATGCCTATTGTACATTAACTGTCATTTTAGGAATAAATGTGCAGAGCTTGCAGGACGTCACTCTTATTTTGTCGAATTATATTAATTGATTATCTCATTTTATTTTCTCTTTTCATATTCCACTGAACTTTATGCACCATCCCATGTGACCAATTGTTGACGGCATACCGTTTTTTCACACTTATGTGGGATTCAGTGGGATACATTAATTTTTTATCTTTAATAAAAATAAGGTTTTTTTTTCAATTATGTTTGAACGCAATTCTATTGTGCTCAACATTTAAAGGTGATTGGGTTTGATGATATATTGGTGTGGTTTTTCAACCTCAAGTTGATGTTTCCTCAGTTCTAACAATCAAATTTTTCATCGAAATAGAGTAGATGGCATCAATATTGTTTCAAAAGGGTTTTTACGCACTAAGTGAAACAACATAGTTTGTTTACTTGATAATATAGCAGTAGCTCTCCTACCTATCTTCCATGATTGTTGCACCTCCTCCACCTACCAAAATGCATTGGTGTTGTTATTCAATGAGATTTCTTCTCAATCATGCATATTTTACTACTACAATGCAATGATTAGGGTTAGATGCCTTGTAAGTGTTAAAGCATGTTCTTTTGGATCATTTTAGCAAGAGATTGATTTTTTTACAGCAACTGCAAACTACAGAGGTGTAGGTTTTATCTAGGGCTTCAATCATGCCATGTCTATTTTCACGAAGGCAATGAAATAGTGAAACAAATGCAAGATAAGATGATACAGGTATCAGGTACAAAGAATGCCTCCAAACTATTTGTATCTCTCTAGGGAAATTTTCACTGTTGTATGGGCTTTCTCTTGTCATATTTTCTAACATGATTGTATTGGGCATTTGAGTTCATGTGACAACATTTAAAATATTGCATGTCTTGTAATTTACTCCTACCCTTGGTCTCTATTTTCTTTTGGTTCAGGGATGATGGTGTGGAGCAAGAATGGAGTGGAAGTATGAGAAAGCTTGAAAGGATTATTAAGACAGACACTACAAGATTTTACATCCATAAACTATATTTCATATATATATATGATTCATAAAAGAAAATAAAGAACAAAATCAAGTAGTTTACTATAAAAAAAGAGCCCTCAAATAATGATCATGCCCAAATAAGAGCATGTTATGCATGTCCATCATCATAGTCATAGAGATAGAATAATTGTTCCATTATTGCTAAGCAACTATAAGAAATTAGAAGACAAAAATGCATGGTGACTTACCTCAACATGGAATTGGGAGGACCAAAGGAAGGATGCAAATGAGAAACAACTATGCAAATCAAATAAATGACAATAAAGACTAGACATCACTAAACCAACAAAAGTAGAATAGGAAAGATGATTGGGCAAGTCAAGGAACTTGACCAACATTTTAAGATTTAAGAAATTAAGATAAAAATACAAGATTTATCATCCCAAGCTATTGTGACAACAAGATCATTGAGAAATGTGAAGGTCACATTAAATATGATGATAGAATAGAGAATTGAACTAGAGTAGTAGCATATGGTATTAGGCTTTAGCCTCTTCTTCAAGGAAAGAAGAGCAATCTTAGTGATTGGGTGATATACACACATAATGGCCATAGATGAACTTGAGGTTGGAAAACGAGATTCAAAATCAAACTATGGCAAAGAGGCAACATCAACAACAATTTTGATAGAAAAAATCTATAATTTCTATTTGAATTCCAGGCATAAGAGAGAGGAACCATTTAATTACTACCTGAAGAATACTCAGTAGTGGAAAAGTGTAATACCATAGGAATTGATGCGAGATCTTGTGATAGGAGGATAGGCATAAAATGATATGATTCAAATTCTCATAAATAAGTGGGTCAACATTGATATATAGACAGTGACTTCTAAGTTTTGCTTGACATTATAGATGGGAAAATATATATTTGAGTGCCATGATTGAAAGATATACACAAAATGGATTTGTTGAAAATGGTTTTGAAACTTTCAAGCAAATGCCATTTATGTCAATACCTTGTTCCAAAGCTCCCATGTTGAGACATGCATGCGAAATTTGGAAGCATTAACCAAAACAAGACTTGACACAAAGTATGACAACCAACCTAGAAGTCGTTGGTCACACTAGAGGGTGATGCTCATTGCTTAGGGTGGTGAGTTTGTCGCCTTGCAAAATTGGAGTTTTCCCAGGAGGTTTAGGGGTTCGTTCACCATTGCAATGCAGTGAGTGAAAATAATAGTGAAATTGATGTAGGAGCATCCAACAGTGTAGGGAAATCTTGCATCACCCAAAAAAAATGTTTTCTTTATTTTCTTTAGTTGTTTCAAGTCCCATGATGACACTTAAGGTATATAAGACTATCAGGCGTAAAAAATAGCAGGAATTGAGCACTTACTATTTTTAGTAAGTCAGCCAAAACAGGCTCGTATGGATGTAAAAATTTACCCCAATGAGTAAAGCTGAAAAAATTTATGTTCATGAAAGAATCACCTCAATACCCTGCACGGTTTGGGAGAAATTAAAGTTTTCATCCCGAGAAATTTCTCTAATGCAGCTTCCAATTCATATATACAACTTTAGAGGTCCCAAAATAGCTCAAAAGGTGGTTGAACCAACCTACAATGGATTCACATGTTGTAGATCTCATCAAAAGCTTTCCAACGATATGCAATAATAGAAAATTAGACACCTGAATCAAAAGTTATGGCCCTGCGAAGTTAGTCCTCTAAAAAGTGAATTTCATAAAAAAAAATTCTTATGTCAATAATAAAACAGCAGGACATTTGGTGCCAAAGAAAAAGGGGAAATTTGAACTTTCTAGAACATTCTAAGGTGTTTAATGGGGAAAATAAAAAAGGTTAAGTGGGGGTTGTAGAAAGTAGCCTTGATAGTGGGGGCTGGAGTTCCTGAGCCTATAATAGAGCGTCAAACATAAGGCAGCTACAGTAAGACCTGTGAGTGTGGATTGAGTTCGAGATGCCTCCACGACTTGCCCAGTATGGCAGAGGTAGAGGTCGAGGTCGTGGAGGAAGAAATCCACCTAGACATGAAATCAGATCCCTTAGAAGGCAATTAGAAACCTTGCAACAAGAGGTTTGAAGAAGAGATGTGCAACGAGACAAAGATGACAGTGAAGATGAAACAGAAGAGGAAATGGAAGAGGAAGAGTAGGATCCAATGGATCCTAGAGAAATAAGATTGTTGTGAGCGATGTAAAGCATTGGAAAGAGACCTAAAATGGAGGTTTCAACTTTTAGTGGAAATCTTAATCCTGAATAATTGATTGATTGGATCAATGACATCGAGGAATTTTTAGAGTTTGAGGAGCTTGAAGATCATCACAGAATGAGGTTTACAAAGACAAAATTGAATGGTCATGCCAATATATGGTGGAAAGAGGTCCAATTAGAAAGAGGAAGACAAGGGTAAGATAAAATTTCTAGATGGGACATAATGGTGTCAAAATTGAAGAAACAATTTATTCCAGTCGATTAGGAATTGGAGCTACTCAAGAAGATGCAGAGCTTGAGGCAAGGGACAAGGACGGTGAAAGAATACACAGAGGAATTTCACAAGGTCCTTATTCAAAAAAGACATTCTAAGGTGAATAAAGAGAAAGTTGTTTGTTATATTAACAGGTTGAAGCCAAGCATACAAGAAGAATTGGCACTGGTAAGAATGACCACCATTGAGGATGCTTATCAATTTTCTCTAAAGGTTGAAGAACGATTGAATAAGAGGTTTGAGAACAAACAATGAGGTGGAGGCCATGGAGGAAAGACTAGTGGATGGTCATATGGAGGTCGAAATGAAGATCAAAAGAAGGGTGAAGGCTCTAGTAGCAGCCATAACCAGAAAGGAGATAACACCTACCATCCTTGTGATCAGAATAATTGAGACCAAAGAGGGAGGGGAAGATCTGGATGAGGACTAGGAAGAGGAGGCTTTTGTGGAACTTGTTTCCAATGTGGAGAAGAAGGAAATAGAGCCTATGAGTGTCCTAAACATCAAGGAATGATAAATAGAAGACCTGAGGGTAATGCACAAGTTGCACTTGTTGATGAAGATGTTGAGTCTTCACATTTTGAGGATGAAGAAAGAGGAGAGGTTCTTGTTACTAGAAGATCCTTGTTGAATGAGGAGAATGAGCTAACTCAAAGGAATAATTTTTTTTGCACCAGATGTAAGTGTGAATGTAAAGTTTGTAATGTTATTATTGATGGAGGTAGTACTGATAACCTTGTTTCAAAAGAAATGATTAGTAAGTTGCGGTTGGAGAGAAGAAGGCATTCAAACCCATACCAGATTGCTTGGTTGCAAAAGGACCATAAAGCCTTAGTAAATGAACAACATTTGATAAAGTTCAAGATTGGAAATTACCATGATGAGGTATTATGTGATATTATGCCTATGGATGTTTGTCATATGTTGTTAGGTAGACCATGGGAGGTTGATTGACGAGAAATACATGATGGACATGCCAACACCTATTCTTTGACAAATGATGGAGTTCGTCATAAGTTGAAGCCCTTGAAAGAGGTAGATGAAAAGGTATGTAATAATGCAAGAATTTGTTTGGTTGATGGAAGGAAGTTCCTAGAAGGTATGAAGCATGAGCATATGTTTTTTGTGTTGATCCCTAGAGTTGATAAAGAAGATACTACTGAGGTACCTGTTGAGAATTGGATATGAAACAATGCTCAACTTAGATCTTGAATGCTAGATCACAACACTAGCTCAACAACATGCTTGATGCATTAAGCCTTGGACATGATGATGGATCTTTAATTGCTATAACAAATGATGAAGAAATTTATCGTTGAATTCCTTAGAAATGCTCTTGAATACTCTATGATGCCATTGTGAATTCTTAGGATGATTGAATCTTGATTTCTTAGGTTGATATTATGATTTCTTAGGTGAAATAATGATTTGAAACCTTGTTTATATAGGCACTCCATCTAATTTACCATTTATTAGATCCCAAATGTCGACATTCATGAAATTTGAATCTAAAACTATAATTTCTTGCTCAAAACCCTAAAAATGGGCCAAATGGAACTCATATACCCAAGGTGGAGTATAGGTCCCATCTGGGTGGGACTCATATGCCCAAGGTGGCATATGGGTCCCACCAAGGCTTTTTTAGGCAAAAGAAATGTTGGGGGGTTAAGATATTTAGTGTATTTGTTGATTATGTCTAAATCTCGATTGAAATAAGCCTCAGAATGCATAATAAAGGGTCTTATGGGTCTATTAATGATGATATGAAGGTCATAAATGCAAGAGGACCCAAAACTTAATGTGAAGGTGTAAATAAATACACTTTACAACACTAAATTAAGGAAAAATTAGGTCTATTTAGCTTAAAAGGGCCTTAAACCTAATGTAAATGTGTAAAACACATTACAACACTAGATCAAGGAAACATTAGGTTCATTTTAATGTTAATCATTCCCAAATTAAGTGTGTAAAAGGGCCACTTTTTCCTACACTACACTTAAATATCAAATCTATTACCCAAATTTCCTCTAAAATAATCCTTCTTTTTGACACATATTGATCCTTCCCTTATTATGAGAATGCACATGAACAAATCCATTAGGGTCAAGCCTATCATTAATAGCTAGGGCTTTCCCTTTCTCATTTGCTAAAGGTGGAACCTTAGTTACACCTTGTTGAGAAGAAACAAAAACCTATTTTGGACAATTCATTTGTAGATGGCCATAATCATGACAAAGATGACAATAGATAGGAAGGGATTCATAATCTACCTATTGAATCCAATTCATGCATCCCACTCAAATTTCCAATGAGTTAGGTAGAGGATTATTAAGATCAATCTCAACATAGATACAAGCATAAGTAGTAACCTTTCTCTCAAGAGTCTAATGAGAATGACCAAGAGGTTTACCAACAACCACTATAATTGAGTTTAAAATATTAGATCTCCAAAACTCCATAGGCAGTTGAAGGTGACAAACCTAGAGTAGAAGTTGAGATGGAAGCTCTTCCAAAGGATCAAAACCAACATGTCAAAGCTTAATAAACAATCCTCCCTAATTGTGAAAATATGGTCGTCCTTCAAATGCCTTATTTTTGTCTACCATTCTAGAGAAGATTACAAAGAAAAAATTTAGCAGCTAAGATAGCCTCCACATCTCCCTCTAACTACCACTGGGTATGAGTCTAGTTTTCTAAGAAAGGAAGGGTAGCTTTAGAAACCATAAACTTACAAATGAGAGCATAATTTGATAGATAAAGCACATCCTCAACAATAATTTTTGGGTTAATAACCATAATGGGTCATTCTTCCCTCTTTTGCAAACATCCATTCACATGGGAATAGGTTTCCTTTCTCTGAGTAGCATTAGAATCATGTGTAGCTTGCATGAGAAAATTAATTGCATTAGTATGTCCAAAAGATGAATCATCATCCATTCGAACTGTAACAAAAATAGAAAATGGCAAAGGTCCACCTGAATCCCAGCTAGAGCCAGCCATAAATAAAGAAAACTCTCATGCACTAGCAAAAAAAAGAAGAAAATATACAAAAGAAATATAGGAGAAACTAGAAATAACACATGCAAAAGCATGCAAGAACATGCAACACCCAAGAATGACTAGAGCAACAGTAGTTGTTCAAACCCCCATGCAATCTATATCCATTGTCACTACCTACTGAAACTCAACACATTCAATATTTTTATTTTAAGTGTGATTAGTTGGTTCAAGATAGATTGACAAAGAGGACTAGTTGGTCAAATTTTATTTGTTTGTTTTAAATTGGTAAGGGGCAAGTTTGAGACCTTGGGGTCACCCCCACAACTACATGTTTTTATGAGAATAAAGTAGTGGTCAGTTTAAAGTAGCAAACAACAAAATGAAGGTAAGTGCATGAAAGTGCAATAAATAGATAGATATGTTGAATGTATAAAAATGTTTGGATAAATAGATAGAGTAGGACTAAACAAATAAAAGAATGTGCATACACAAATAGATTAAGAAACCAAAAACCTAAACCGATTATTATATAATTTATCTTTATATATCCATATATATCTAAACATTATTTCAAAATACACTAAATTCTTAAAAAGAAGATAGATAAGCAAAATTTCACTACTACAATAATATATAAATACGGGCATCTCAAACATGGTAATAGTGCCGGGTAAGCTAGATTTGCTCCTTAAACACGTGCACTTATTTTATCGCGGTATTAGTGGTATTAAGCGGGAATATAGGTGAGAATACAATGAAATACAGAGGAACTGGAAGCAAATCTACAGCATACCAAAAGCGAAAGTGTTGTTACTAGCTGAATGGTCTAGCGACAGGATGCCGATGGAACTTTGGAATACTACGACAACTGGACTTCGAACAATATATTTCCCTCCGTTGACAGAATTCCACGTTATCTCTCCAGATCCAACTGTCCCAGCTTTGGCTGTCCCGTAATTTTCAAATTTAACACTATAATTGGCTTGCTCGTTTAGTGTTGTGAACTTCAATTGCTGTGGCTCCACGCTTATTTTCACGCCATTCGGGCTTTTCACACTCACCTTGTACTCAACATCGAGAGCGCTGCCTACGTACGTCAGTGTTCTCGTCTTCACATGAACAGGTTGACCTGATTTGAAAACCACGGAAAATGAGGGGTAATTGAGAGTTGTGGCTTTCAAACTGTAGCTGGGGCAGCCCTCATTGGTGAGTAGAGCAATTTGTTGTTTGGTGTAGTTGAGACGGCAGAGAAAGTTGATGTAGTCTCGAGGTTTGATATCGTAGACAAGTCCAGGATCCAGTGCAGCTTGGGGATTTATGTGACCTGCACCGAGAGAAAAGGGGCCAGCGGCCTGCGTAGTATATGAATCTTTGATGGGCTGCTTTGCGTTGTCAATAATGTAAGAAGACGTCATGAGAGCAGATTTTATGGCCGCGGGGCTCCACAAGGGATGGATGGCTTTTATCAGCGCTGCAACGCCGCTCACGTGGGGGCAGGCCATTGAAGTCCCTGACTTGAATCCGTAACCATCTCCCACGGCTGCCAAAATGTTGGTGCCCGGAGCAATCATATCAGGCTTCAGAATAAGTGGATACGCTTTATTCGGTCCCCGAGAAGAAAACGCAGCAACCATGGGAGCAGTTATTTCTTTTCCAACAACAGTCGAGCCAGTGATGTTCATCGCGGCCGTTGCATCATACAACGGGCTGTTGATGTAGGATTTTATTCTTTCACTGGCTCTAAAACTGACGGTCATAGAGGGCAGGCTATTAGAGCGCTGCTTAATAGGTTCGGTAATCATCTGTTGTGCTCCGAGATGCACTTCATTTGCAACAATCATTCCTACACCGCCTGCTCTCGCCACTTCGTTCCCCTTCCCCAAAGCACCGTTCTCATCTGGATTCTTGGAAGCTAATAACTGATCACACAGCACTATCTTACCCTTCACAACATTGGGGTCGAGGCTGCCTTTAAGACAACGCTTTGAGCTGCTGGTGGCAGAAGCATACACCAGAGAGAAGGACATGCGCAATTTTCCATCTCCTCCTTTGTAGGTGGAGGTGCCTCTGTATGTCGCTCCATTGCCCAGTCGTACAAAAGCGGGGAAAGCTCTGTCGATGCTGCTGGCGCCTACGGTCGTAATCCATGGCAGTGTGTTACCCAGAGTAGATGAAAATGGGCCGTTGTTTCCTCCCGAGGCAGAAACAAGAACACCATGTTTTATGGCCCCGAATGCTGCAATGGCCCTTGTGCTCTGGTAAAAGGGCAGATCTTGAGAACTGATTGACATTGAAATGACGTCGACACCATCAGCAATCGCTTGATCCATCGCAGCAGTTATGTCCGCGTCGAAGCAACCCTTTTTCCAGCACGCTTTGTAAATGGCCAGCCTGGCTCGAGGGGCCATCCCTCTGGCTGTTCCGTTGGCAAAGCGGCTGGGAACATTCACAGCAACTCCAGCAAGAATAGACGCTACATGTGTCCCATGGCCACCACTGTCTCGAGGAGATTTGTATTCCGAGAATGGATCAATGGAATGATGAGCTTCGTAGCCATTGAAGTAGTATCGAGCGCCGATGATTTTCTTATTGCAGTTTGAGGAATTGAACTTCTGCCCGACTTCACAACTGCCTTTCCATCTAGCCGGAACGGGTCCAAGGCGTGTATCACTGAAGCTTTTGCTCTCAGGCCATATGCCTGTGTCAATCACGCCCACGATGATATCTTTGCCGTAATTAGAGTATTTCGACCATACTCCAGAGGGGCCAGCAAGGCTCAGGAACTCAGGTGAGTGCGTGGTGTCTACTTGATGAATAGACGATGGAATCACAGCTAAGCACCCGACCATACTCTCCATGGCTTCTGCCTCTGCGCTGCTCAGCGTCGCCGCAAAGCCGTGCAAGACAGTATGATATGTATATAACAACTCCCCTGACTGTGAGACCTGGTCAAGCATTGAAGCATACCACCTCTGGTGTGAAGTGAAATGATTGGGTTTCGCGGACTTGAGCATGTGAACAACGTATGGCTTTCGTGTGCCTTCACCTTCAGCAGTAGCCAACGATATGGCAAAGATAGCAGCCACGATCAATACAAAACTGGCAACAGAGGCGTTCGCCATTATTAGCAAACAAGAAGAAAAGGAAGAAACAGAAGTGTGTGTTTCTGTTGGAGGATGGATGAAAAAGGGGTCAAGTTTTATAGGGACCAATCGAGACCGAGAGAAGAACGGACAACGTGGTAACTGACAATGTTGATAACTTCTCACATGCAGTTCACGTTAGAGAAACTTTTTTAATTTTTAATAATAATGACAATTTGAGCTTTGCAGACGTCACTCTTATTTTGTTGAAACCATTTTCAATTGTATTCGAGAGCGACACTAAACAAACACATGGTTATTACGTGATTATCTCATTGTTTTTCATCTTCTCGACATTGGCTTTACCTAGCTACATTATAGATTCGAATAAACTTTGCCCGCACCATACATACACATAGTTGACAAATGTTTCTTCATAAATGAAAGCTTAATACATACCCTTGCTACTTATGAAACAAGCAATTTTTATAGTAGTATTTTTTTCTTTAAATATTTAGTGGCGAACAAAGTTAAAATCGCAATAAAAGAACAATCATTTACAAAGGAGTTGCACAAAACAAGAGTATTCAACAATGAAGAATAAAGAAAAAGTTATCGTAATAATATTTTTTAATTGAATATTGACTAATCATTTGATAAAATAGAAAAATGTTAATATTAAGTAGGTTTTTATATATTTTTAAATAAAATATTATTAAAAGAAAGTAGAAGTGTGAAATACTCTTCTCACAACAATCTATATCAGGTGTATACAAAAATTAAATAAATCATTCAGATGTAGAAAAGATATATATATAAAACTATATTCTAACACATAAGGAAACTCTTTCAAAAAGGAAAAGCAAAGAAAAAAAATCTCATATTACAAAGAAAATTTTTAGACTAGATTGCATGGTAGAGTTATTTCTACAAATTAGAGGCCACATTGTGTGGTCCAATCAGTCTCACTTATAACTTAAATTTTCTCTCCTAAGGCCAACCGTTTTGGAAACTAGTTTGTGTTTATCAACTTGAAAAATTCTTGAATTGGGCAACCCAAGGCACTAAGTTTTTTGAAAATAAGTACATGAAAATTAAAACTAGCAAATTCATGGTAATAAAGGATAGGGTTCTAACAAATGATTAGGATTGCATGATGCCACCTATTCCATAACATCAAAGTCTTATATTCAAGGTTATACAGATCATTTCCTTACTATTTCACATGCAATTGTAGCTTTTAACCGTTGATCACAATGTACCAATATGTCAACAAAAATAATACATTCTGCCTCATAAAAAATAGGTAAATGCTCATATTCTTCTTCAACTACATAATTCTCAAATATTTTATTTAAATACATGATTATTCATTTATTTATTCTTTTCTATTAAATCTCAATCACATTATATAGAAAATCATTAAAAACGAATACAAATAACATTATCACGGGGTCAATTATTGATGTTTAAAATCAAGAAGCTATCAAAAGGCTCCTCTTGTCTCATATTGATGATTTTAAATTAGACAACTAATCTTTAGTGTAGAAGGAAACTTTGTGATAGTTTAATGCATATCAAAGAGGTTAGAGAATAAAGAAATATGAGATAAAAAGATGCATTTTTCAATTGGTGATGGAACTACTAGCTACAAATAGATGACAAATTTGTAAAAACTCTGAGAATTTTGTAACCACTTTACTAGTTTCATGACTACCTTTATATTTTTGCAATCACCAAACGATCACATAACCACTTATGATAGACATCAAATGTGAAAGGTTTTGATTCTTTATTTCAAATTTTTGAAATTTGAACTTAAATTTGAGACAAAGGAGAATATGGAGAAGTGATAAAAATGTATGAACAATAATGTGTAAGAATTGCCTCTCAATTTTCTTCTGTATATGTGTTGACACACTAAATTATTCTCCAATGCCCATAGAGGATTGACATAAAAGTAGGACTATTAAATGTAATTTTGTTTAGGCTATTATGACAAGGCTTATAATTAAGATGTTGTCAATTGATAGTCAAATGATAATAGAGTATGAATTTTTTCACTTCAAAATTTTTAACACTTAGAAGGGTGCTCATAGAAATCATGCTTGAAATGAAAACTTTGACCTATTTCTTTTTTCACATATGTTAAAAGATTACACTACACATGATTGTAAAATAGAAAACAAAATTGCATACCCTTTGAAAGAGTTACGTAAATTGTCTCACATAAAATATTATTGTGCTAAATTAATGCACTCTGCGAGACTGGATATATAAATTAAAAAGGTAAAAAGAAGAAATAGGAGTTTCCACCGGAAGATGAATGAAAAACGGGCCAAGATTTATAAGAATGGACAACGTGGTGGCTGACAAGGTTGGTAACTTCTCACATGCAACACGTTGGATAAACTCATTTATTTTTTCGACACAGTAGGTAGTTGACTATTCTTTCTAATAATTTGCAGATTTGAGATCATGAACATATGTTATTAAAACTGCATTGATTAGCGTTTCGACCAGACCTGTGCATGGCTTTTAAAACAATAATGACAATTTGAACTACATTAATTGTCGTTTCAGCTATAAATCTGCAGAGCTTTAACAATAATGACAATTTGAGCTTGCAGGACATCACTCTTATCTTGTGGAATTCGAGACCAGTATATTAATTGATTATCTCATTTTCTTTTCTCGTTTCGACTTTGACTTACCTATTGCAATATAGATATGCACCACCCCATGTGACCAATTGTTGAGGGTATACGGTTTTGTCACACATGTGGGATTCAATGGAATACCTTAATTTTTTATCTTTAATAGAAATAAGGCTTGATTTTCAATTATGTTCAAACTCTATTGTGCTCAAGATTTAAAGGTGATTAGGTCTGACGATATTTTGGTGTGATTTTTCAGCTTCAAGTTGATGTTATCTGAGTTCTAAGAATCAATATTTTCGTCAAAATACAGTGGATGACCTCAATATTGTTTCAAAAATTATTTCAAAAAGGTTTTAGGCACTAAGTGAAACAATATGGTTTGTTTACTTGACAATATAGCAATAGCTCTCCTAACTATCTGCCATGATTGTTGCACCTCCCCCACCTACCAAAATGCATTGATGTTGTTATTGAGTAGGATTTCTTCTCAACCACGCATCTTTTACTACTACAATGCAATGATTAGGGTCATATACCCTATAAGTGTTAAAGCATGTTCTTTTGGATTATTTTAGTAAGAGATTGATATTTTTACTACAACTACAAACTACATAGGTGTAGGTTTTATCTAGGCTTCAATCATGGCATGTCTAGTTTCAAGAAGGCAATGAAATAGTGAAACAAATGCAAGATAAGATGATACAAGTATTATGCAAAGAATGCCTCTAGACTATTTGTATCTCTCTACAAAAATTTTACTGTTATAAGGGTTTTCTCTTGTCATATTTTCTAACATGATTGTATTGGGCATTTGAGTTCATGTGATAACATTTAAAATATTACATGTCTTGTAATAATTGAATATATATATGTGTGTGTGTGTGTGTGTGTGTGTGTGTGTGTGTGTGTGTGTGTGTGTGTGTTGGTTAATAGATTATTCACTACTGAATACTCTTCTCACAACAATCTATGTGAGGTGTATACAAAAATTAAATAAATCATTCAGATGTAGAAAAGGTATATATATAAAAAAATATTCTAACACATAAGGAAACTCTTTCAAAAAGGAAAAAAAAAAGAAAAAAATCTCATATTCCAAAGAAATTTTTAAGACTAGATTGCATGGTAGAGTTATTTTTACAAATTAGGCCACATTGTGTGGTCCAATAATTCTCACTTATAACTTAAATTTTCTCTCCTAAGTCCAACCATTTTGGAAACTAGTTTGTGTTTATCAACTTGAAAAATTCTTGAATTGGGCAACCCAAGGCACTAAGTTTTTTAAAAATAAGTACATGAAAATTAAAACTAGCAATTCATGGTAATAAAGGATAAGGTTCTGAAAAATGATTAGGAATGCATGATGCCACCTATTCCATAACATCAAAGTCTTATATTCAAGGTTATACAGATCATTTCCTTACTATTTCACATGCAATTGTAGCTTTTAACCGTTGATCACAATGTACCAATATGTCAACAAAAATAATACATTCTACCTCATAAAAAATAAGTAAGCGCTCATATTCTTCTTCAACTACATAATTCTCAAATATTTTATTTGGATACATGATTATTCATTTATTTATTATTTTCTATTAAATCTCAGTCACATTATATAGAAAATCATTAAAAATGAATACAAATAACATTATCATGGGGTCAATTATTGATGTTTAAAATCAAGAAGCTATCAAAAGGCTCCTCTTCTCTCATATTGATGATTTTAAATTAGACAACTAATCTTTAGTGTAGAAGCAAACTTTGTGATAGTTTAATGCATATCAAAGAGGTTAGAGAATAAAGAAATATGAGATAAAAAGATGCATTTTTCAATTGGTGATGGAACTACTAGTTAGAAATAGATGACAAATTTGTAAAAACTCTGAGAATTTTGTAACCACTTTACTAGTTTCATGACTACCTTTATATTTTTGCAATCACCAAACGATCACATAACCACTTATGATAGACATCAAATGTGAAAGGTTTTGATTCTTTATTTTAAAATTTTGAAATTTGAACTTAAATTTGAGACAAAGGAGAATATGGAGAAGTGATAAAAATGTATGAACAATAATGTGTAAGAATTGCCTCTCAATTTTCTTCTGTATATGTGTTGACACACTAAATTATTCTCCAATGCCCATAGAGGATTGACATAAAAGTAGGACTATTAAATGTAATTTTGTTTAGGCTATTATGACAAGGCTCATAATTAAGATGTTGTCAATTGATAGTCAAATGATAATAGAGTATGAATTTTTTCACTTCAAAATTTTTAACACTTAGAAAGGTGCTCATAGAAATCATGCCTGAAATAAAAACTTTGACCTATTTCTTTTTTCACATATGTTAAAAGATTACACTACACATGATTGTAAAATAGAAAACAAAATTGCATACCCTTTGAAAGAGTTACGTAAATTGTCTCACATAAAATATTATTGTGCTAAATTAATGCACTCTGCGAGACTGGATATATAAATTAAAAAGGTAAAAAGAAGAAACAGGAGTTTCCACCGGAAGATGAATGAAAAACGGGCAAAGATTTATAAGAATGGACAACGTGGTGGCTGACAAGGTTGGTAACTTCTCACATGCAACACGTTGGATAAACTTATTTATTTTTTCGACAGAGTAGGTAGTTGACTATTCTTTCTAATAATTTGCAGATTTGAGATCGTGAACATATGTTATTAAAACTGCATTGATTAGAGTTTCGACCAGACCTGTGCATGGCTTTTAAAACAATAATAACAATTTGAACTACATTCATTGCCGTTTCAGCTATAAATCTGCAGAGCTTTAACAATAATGACAATTTGAGCTTGCAGGACATCACTCTTATCTTGTGGAATTCGAGACCGGTATATTAATTGATTATCTCATTTTCTTTTCTCGTTTCGACTTTGACTTACCTATTGCAATATAGATATGCACCACCCCATGTGACCAATTGTTGAGGGTATACGGTTTTGTCACACATGTGGAATTCAATGGGATACTTTAATTTTTTATCTTTAATAGAAATAAGGCTTGATTTTCAATTATGTTCGAACTCTATTGTGCTCAAGATTTAAAGGTGATTGGGTCTGACGATATTTTGGTGTGATTTTTCAGCTTCAAGTTGATGTTATCTGAGTTCTAAGAATCAATATTTTCGTCGAAATACAGTGGATGACCTCAATATTGTTTCAAAAATTATTTCAAAAAGGTTTTAGGCACTAAGTGAAACAATATGGTTTGTTTACTTGACAATATAGCAATAGCTCTCCTAACTATCTGCCATGATTGTTGCACCTCCCCCACCTACCAAAATGCATTGATGTTGTTATTGAGTAGGATTTCTTCTCAACCACGCATCTTTTACTACTACAATGCAATGATTAGGGTCATATACCCTATAAGTGTCAAAGCATGTTCTTTTGGATTATTTTAGTAAGAGATTGATATTTTTACTACAACTACAAACTACATAGGTGTAGGTTTTATCTAGGCTTCAATCATGGCATGTCTAGTTTCAAGAAGGCAATGAAATAGTGAAACAAATGCAAGATAAGATGATACAAGTATTATGCAAAGAATGCCTCTAGACTATTTGTATCTCTCTACAAAAATTTTACTGTTATAAGGGTTTTCTCTTGTCATATTTTCTAACATGATTGTATTGGGCATTTGAGTTCATGTGATAACATTTAAAATATTACATGTCTTGTAATAATTGAATATATATATGTGTGTGTGTGTGTGTGTGTGTGTGTGTGTGTGTGTGTGTGTGTGTGTGTGTGTGTGTGTGTGTGTGTGTGTGTTGGTTAATAGATTATTCACTACTGAATACTCTTCTCACAACAATCTATGTGAGGTGTATACAAAAATTAAATAAATCATTCAGATGTAGAAAAGGTATATATATAAAAAAATATTCTAACACATAAGGAAACTCTTTCAAAAAGGAAAAAAAAAAGAAAAAAATCTCATATTCCAAAGAAATTTTTAAGACTAGATTGCATGGTAGAGTTATTTTTACAAATTAGGCCACATTGTGTGGTCCAATAATTCTCACTTATAACTTAAATTTTCTCTCCTAAGGCCAACCATTTTGGAAACTAGTTTGTGTTTATCAACTTGAAAAATTCTTGAATTGGGCAACCCAAGGCACTAAGTTTTTTAAAAATAAGTACATGAAAATTAAAACTAGCAATTCATGGTAATAAAGGATAAGGTTCTGACAAATGATTAGGAATGCATGATGCCACCTATTCCATAACATCAAAGTCTTATATTCAAGGTTATACAGATCATTTCCTTACTATTTCACATGCAATTGTAGCTTTTAACCGTTGATCACAATGTACCAATATGTCAACAAAAATAATACATTCTACCTCATAAAAAATAAGTAAGCGCTCATATTCTTCTTCAACTACATAATTCTCAAATATTTTATTTGGATACATGATTATTCATTTATTTATTATTTTCTATTAAATCTCAGTCACATTATATAGAAAATCATTAAAAATGAATACAAATAACATTATCATGGGGTCAATTATTGATGTTTAAAATCAAGAAGCTATCAAAAGGCTCCTCTTCTCTCATATTGATGATTTTAAATTAGACAACTAATCTTTAGTGTAGAAGGAAACTTTGTGATGGTTCAATGCATATCAAAGAGGTTAGAGAATAAAGAAATATGAGATAAAAAGATGCACTTTTCAATTGACGATGGAACTACTAGCTACAAATAGATGACAAATTTGTAAAAACTCTGAGAATTTTGTAACCACTTTACTAGTTTCATGACTACCCTTATAGTTTTGCAATCACCAAATGATCACATAACCACTTATGATAGACATCAAATGTGAAAAGTTTTTATTCTTTATTTCAAATTATTGAAATTTGAACTTAAATTTGAGACAAAGGAGAATATGGAGAAGTGTTAAAAATGTATGAACAATAATGTGTAAGAATTAACTCTCAATTTTCTTCTATGTATGTGTTGACACACTAAATTATTCTCCAACACCCATAGAGGATTGACATAAAAGTATGCCTATTAAATGTAATTTTGTTTAGGCTATTATGACAAGGTTCATAATTAAGATGTTGCCAATTGATAGGCAAATGATAATAGAGTATGAATTTTTTCACTTCAAAATTTTTAACACTTAGAAAGATGCTCATAGAAATCATGCCTGAAATGAAAACTTTGACCTATTTCTTTTTTCACATATGTTAAAAGATTACACTACACATGATTCTAACATAGAAAACAAAATTGCATACCCTTTGAAAGAGTTACGTAAATAAATTCTCTCACATAAAATATTATTGTGCTAAATTAATGCACTCTGCGAGACTAGATATATAAATTAAAAAGGTGAAAAGAAGAAACAGGAGTTTCTACCAGAAGATGAATGAAAAAGGGGCAAAGTTTTATAAGAATGGACAACGTGGTGGCTGACAAGGTTGGTAACTTCTCACATGCAACACGTTGGATAAACTCATTTATTTTTTCGACAGAGTAGGTAATTGACTATTCTTTCTAATAATTTGCAGATTTGAGATCGTAAACATATGTTATTAAAACTGCATTGATTAGCGTTTCGACCAGATCTGTGCATGGCTTTTAAAACAATAATGACAATTTGAACTACATTAATTGCCGTTTGAGCTATAAATCTGCATAGCTTTAACAATAATGGCAATTTGAGCTTGCAGGACATCACTCTTATGTTGTGGAATTCGAGACCGGTATATTAATTGATTATCTCATTTTCTTTTCTCGTTTCGACTTTGACTTACCTATTGCAATATAGATATGCACCACCCCATGTGACCAATTGTTGAGGGCATACGGTTTTGTCACACATGTGGGATTCAATGGGATACCTTAATTTTTTATCTTTAATAGAAATAAGGCTTGATTTTCAATTATGTTCGAACTCTATTGTGCTCAAGATTTAAAGGTGATTGGGTCTGACGATATTTTGGTGTGATTTTTCAGCCTCAAGTTGATGTTATCTGAGTTCTAAGAATCAATATTTTCATCGAAATACAGTGGATGACCTCAATATTGTTTCAAAAATTATTTCAAGAAGGTTTTAGGCACTAAGTGAAACAATATGGTTTGTTTACTTGAAAATATAGCAATAGCTCTCCTAACTATCTGCCATGATTGTTGCACCTCCCCCACCTACCAAAATGCATTGATGTTGTTATTGAGTAGGATTTCTTCTCAACCATGCATCTTTTACTACTACAATGCAATGATTAGGGTCATATGCCCTATAAGTGTTAAAGCATGTTCTTTTGGATTATTTTAGTAAGAGATTGATATTTTTACTACAACTACAAACTACATAGGTGTAGGTTTTATCTAGGCTTCAATCATGGCATGTCTAGTTTCAAGAAGGCAATGAAATAGTGAAACAAATGCAAGATAAGATGATACAAGTATTATGCAAAGAATGCCTCTAGACTGTTTGTATCTCTCTATGAAAATTTTACTGTTATAAGGGTTTTCTCTTGTCATATTTTCTATCATGATTGTATTGGGCATTTGAGTTCATGTGACAACATTTAAAATATTACATGTCTTGTAATAATTGAATATGTGTGTGTGTGTGTTGGTTAATAGATTATTCACTACTGAATACTCTTCTCACAACAATCTATGTGAGCTGTATTCAAAAATTAAATAAATCATTCAGATGTAGAAAAGGTATATATATAAAAAAATATTCTAACACATAAGGAAACTCTTTCAAAAAGGAAAAGAATAGAAAAAAATCTCATATTCCAAAGAAATTTTTTAGACTAGATTGCATGGTAGAGTTATTTTTACAAATTAGGCCACATTGTGTTGTCCAATTAGTCTCACTTATAACTTAAATTTTCTCTCCTAAGGCCAACCATTTTGGAAACTAGTTTGTGTTTATCAACTTGAAAAATTCTTGAATTGGGCAACCCAAGGCACTAAGTTTTTTGAAAATAAGTACATGAAAATTAAAACTAGCACATTCATGGTAATAAAGGATAAGGTTCTGACAAATGATTAGGAATGCATGATGCCACCTATTCCATAACATCAAATTCTTATATTCAAGGTTATACAGATCATTTCCTTACTATTTCACATGCAATTGTAGCTTTTAATCGTTGATCACAATGTACCAATATGTCAACAAAAGTATTACATTCTACCTCAGAAAAAATAAGTAAGCGCTCATATTCTTCTTCAACTACATAATTCTCAAATATTTTATTTGGATACATGATTATTCATTTATTTATTATTTTCTATTAAATCTCAGTCACATTATATAGAAAATCATTAAAAATGAATACAAATAACATTATCATGGGGTCAATTATTGATGTTTAAAATCAAGAAGCTATCAAAAGGCTCCTCTTGTCTCATATTGATGATTTTAAATTAGACAACTAATCTTTAGTGTAGAAGGAAATTTTGCGATGGTTCAATGCATATCAAAGAGGTTAGAGAATAAAGAAATATGAGATAAAAAGATGCATTTTTCAATTGATGATGGAACTACTAGCTACAAATAGATGACAAATTTGTAAAAATCTGAGAATTTTGTAACCACTTTACTAGTTTCATGACTACCCTTATAGTTTTACAATCACCAAATGATCACATAACCACTTATGATAGACATCAAATGTGAAAAGTTTTTATTCTTTATTTCAAATTATTGAAATTTGAACTTAAATTTGAGACAAAGGAGAATATGGAGAAGTGTTAAAAATGTATGAACAATAATGTGTAAGAATTAACTCTCAATTTTCTTCTATGTATGTGTTGACACACTAAATTATTCTCCAACGCCCATAGAGGATTGACATAAAAGTAGGCCTATTAAATGTAATTTTGTTTAGGCTATTATGACAAGGTTCATAATTAAGATGTTGTCAATTGATAGGCAAATGATAATAGAGTATGAATTTTTTCACTTCAAAATTTTTAACACTTAGAAAGATGCTCATAGAAATCATGCCTGAAATGAAAACTTTGACCTATTTCTTTTTTCACATATGTTAAAAGATTACACTACACATGATTCTAACATAGAAAACAAAATTGCATACCCTTTGAAAAAGTTACGTAAATAAATTATCTCACATAAAATATTATTGTGCTAAATTAATGCACTCTGCGAGACTAGATATATAAATTA
>VDFB02038525.1:0-27337 GCA_007258455.2 Sequoia sempervirens
ATCATTGGATTCTTGAAATACTTGTTGATAGTGTTGAATAATCTCTTGATTTTTTGGTTTATTTTGAGTTATCAGATCTTTTGCTTCTACAAAATATAATTGTATCCCTATATTATAAGAACCTTTCTTGAGTAATTTCTCCATCCTATGGGAGCTAATGATTTTACTTGGTGGTGATTTTATTCCCAAAAGTTCAACTTTTTCCCATGTATCCTAAAATCCATGGATAAGTCTTGAAAATTGAAGGATATTGTTCCTAATTGTTTAATCCATTGCACACCTAAAACAACATCCACTGGACCCTAATAGGGATAAAAAAACATTTTTGAATCTAGTTGATAATTTCCCATTGAGAGTTTTATATGATGACATTTACCACCACAAGGTAGTTGTTTCCCATCAACTATCATGACTTGAAAATTGGAGATAGGATAAATAAAACAATTTAGTTCATTAGCTAATCTTCTTGTTAGGGATCCAAATTTGTACCCTAATGCCAAGCTTTGAATTAACTCAGCAGATTTGGATGTAACATGGGACTGCTTTCAGGTTGTGGGTATCCTATTCGAAAGAAGACCTCCAGTGATAAGGGTTGGCTTCCCCTTTTGATGCCACCTAACTACTAATCTATGAGATAAAGGGTAACAATTGCATGAAAAATGAACCTAATACTGAAAATACCTAAGGTGATACACCAAAACAACTTGGACCTGATAACAGCCTATCATATTCAAATTAATATCATAAAACTGAATTCACACAACTCACTTTCCAATGCAGTTTACATAAGTAATTTATAAGGAGGTATGTAAACAAGGATTTTAGAAGGAAAACAGAGGTTTCACAACTAATAACACAGCTTATAACCTGTTAACATACATTTTCTGCTAAATAGATGCATAACATGAGACAATTTTGCAAGGAAAGATGAATTTTCACAAGACAAACTGATCAATCATTAATAGCATACCATGAAACATGAAGAGAGAAGATAAAATGCTCTATTCTATTGATTCAAAGTGCTTACTGTATTACTAGTCCATCTAAGTTACAATAATGATCCGTGAAAAATAG
Source organism: Sequoia sempervirens (assembly GCA_007258455.2). Classification (NCBI taxonomy): domain Eukaryota; kingdom Viridiplantae; phylum Streptophyta; class Pinopsida; order Cupressales; family Cupressaceae; genus Sequoia; species Sequoia sempervirens. Next base: position 1,075 of record VDFB02038525.1, read on the forward strand.
CTCCAAGAAACAAATCTATCCTACTGCTAGAAAGAAAGAACTAACTCCAAAATGCTCAAAATGAACATACTTAAGAAAAAAAACCCACCAAAAACACCTCACACATGTCCATCTAGAAGGTTTTGGTCAGATGCAACAATGAGGCCAAAAAAGAACCTTCTAAAATCACTCCAAAAAGTCCTCCAAATAGTCCAAGGTCAAGCCAAGACCATAGTCATGCCAAAAGTATGATAAAATAGCCTCCAAAATAGCACATGTTCCTCTAAAACAGTCAAATACCTCACCCCCACACTCAACTCATGCATGCAGTTCAATCATTCTATCTCCTAGTTTTGACTCATGCAATATGTGTGTTTTGAAAACACAAGACTCCAAAAGGCATTAAATATAATAATCATGATTAAGTGATCCATAATACATCACTTAATCAAGTCATTTTACGTTTCAAAGCACAAAATAAGGGGGCCCACCATCAATATGAATTACATTTCATTTGCAAGTGAAAATATCAAAGTGATTAACAAAATCACTTAAATGGCATTTCAATGTTTTGAAACAAATGCAAAAAGAAATAATGAAATGCTAAAATGCTTTAAAAATCATTAATAAGGTCAATAAGGCATATGATCATCTCACCTTTTCTCATTCTGCACTGTAAGACCACATGGGGTCAATACTCTAATTTGCAAAGGCAACATAAAAACTCAAAAAAACTTGGCCTATATGGCCGACCTCCACACTTCTTGGAAAGCATATTCCAAGTCTCCAAGGCACATGATGCATGATCAAAAATCAAAGGCATATCACATGACCTGGCACACTCCATATGTCTGTATTGTTTGAAGGACTTAGCAATGTTTTGAAACAAGGAAAAACTTAAGGCATAAAATGCCTAAGTCAATGAACATATATTCAGCCCCAATAAGGCATTAGCACATGTTTCATTTTTTAAAATATGGGATGAAAAATCCTATCGGCATCGAATAGGGTCAAACCCTAATCATCAAAAGACAAAAACAATGGAAAAAGGCCATCATTTTGTCTTCGAACATTTTGGAAAACATGATGCAGCCACCAGGGGTTTCACTTGCACACGCTGGAAATGGACATTTGACTAGTGTTTTTGTGGTGTTTTCTTGATGAGAAACATAGAACAAAGAGGTAACTGGTTTTTGTTGCACAAAATCTGCATTTTTTACCCTTTTGGAGGCCATTTCATATGCTTAGGCTACGGCATGTAGTATTTTCCTAATCATGTGTTTCATTTTTCTCTTTTTGTTGTTGCTTCACTTCACCAAACAACCACCATGAGGGGCTATGAAGCTTGAATAAGGGCTATTAAAATTCTTTCAAGTTGAAGAATAAAAAACGAAAATCATTGGATAGTTATCCTCCATGAGCAATTCCATCACACTCTTTTCTTTTGAAGTTTATTTGGCAGAGATGGGGATGAAGAAACAAATTTAGCAACGTGGATCAAACTCCAACACACTCCTGGAATCTTTGTGCAAATAGTTGCTAGTCCCATGCTATATTCCTCTTGTTCTTTGTGCATGGCACACATGATCTTGATTGTATTTCTTGTAGTTGATACATTCCTTTAGGACCACCCCTTGTAGATTCTTAAAGGTGTTGTCCTATTCACTTGTATCATGACCTTGGCTTCAAAGGGGTCACCTTTCATTGCTTCATCATTGACCCAACCATTGCTTATTATCCAGTTCTGTAATACTCCTCCTGTTGTTGTTTGGACTTGTTATTTTTCTATGCTTTTTTTTTATTCTTTGAGACTGGGATAGTACTATTTATTGTTTGGCTTGGTGGATTGGTTAGTTTAGATTGATTGATGATTGTGCTACTTCATTTGATGACATTATGGTTTGGTGATGTTAATTTAATTTCGGTAATACATTGTGATGCAGTGGTTTAGTAATTAGTTTATGATGTGATCAGTTAGTTAGAATTGTTACTTTATATTTAATGTTGTAATTAATAGAATATTTTTGGTGAGAGGACAGTGTAGCACCACTCGTTCGCGAGTGCCCTGCTACGCTGCAATTCCTTCTCACAATGTGATGTTTTGATTATATATATATGTACACGACCTTGTTTGTATGCAGGAATTGTAGGTACAAAGTCTCGATTCCACCTGCTTCGGCAGGATAGGGCGAGCATCAATTTAACCCAACGGGCATGATGTTGAAAACAGAGATGACAAGGAAGTCACTCTGTCCCATGCTTGCTAGACTGTCTTGTCTTGTGGTATTGTGTGTCTTGGACTTTTGTTATTTTTGCAAATTCATTATAGTGGTTTGTGTGAGTGTATGTTTGGTATTTATTTTACGTTGGTGTTTTGTATGATGTTATTTATTTAATTAAATGATGTTAATAAATGTTTATAATGTTGTAATAATTTGTATTAAAATATAAAAGTCGTGATTTATTTAAAAGTGTAAATTAAAATATTTAAATTAGAATTTTGTTAATTTAATTAAATTAGCATGTTGAGGATAATTATGAAATAAATTATTTAAATAAATGAAATTGTGTGAATTGCAAGTAAAGCTTGCAAAATCATAATTAAAAGAAAAAGTATTGTTAAAAAGAAAAAAAATCAATAAAAGAAAAGAAAAGATAAAAAGGACAAATGAGTGTTGAGTTTGGCTGAAAAGATGGAATTAAAAGTAGAAAATTTCTTTAATTTGGATTTTTAGAGCTTTTGAAAAAGAAGAGATATATTTTTATTTAATAGCAAATTTGTGGGTTTTTCATTCATGGGAAAATTTTGTCAGAAGTTACACAAATAGAATAGTTCTGAAATATTGGATCTTCTGGGGTTTTCTGGGAAATTATTTCTTTTTTTTTCATTGTACTGGGGAGCTTCTTCTGAATTGAATATTAGATTAGAATTTTGGACAAGGAAATCAGGTGGAGAAATTTTGAAGAAGGAACGAGAGCTCTTTGAAAAGGTTATATGGATCAAGCAAAGCTTCATCAGATTTTCAATAGCACGGGACTCCAGGTTCCAATTGCTTCTTATTTAGTTTTCTAATTCAAAAGAAAAATATAAGTAAATATGTTATTCTGTGAAAGAAAAAGTAAACTTTTGAGTTTTAGAATTTATTGAATAGCAAACCATTGAAAGAAAATTTGTGAGATCTGTAAATATGTTCTATATTTTCTTATAAATGTTGATATGGGAAAATTATTCTCCCTCTATGATAAATGAAATTTTAGTGTTATATATATATACACTGAGATTTTATACACTATTTGAAAATATATTTATAAATATATTTATTTATATATATATACAAAGTATATATATAAATATATATAAATATACTTCCACATCTGTTAATTTATGAGTTTCGAGTTTGGTACCAGGCCGAACCTGTGCGTCGGCCGGATGAGGTCGAATGTTGGTTTTTCTTTTAAATATATATATATATATAATAAAAAAAAATTAATGGTTGTTGGGGGGGTCGGCCTTAGCCGTACCCCGTCCCAGCCCCCTTTTGGCGCACTCGGCAGCCCTTGGGACTGTCGTAGCAGTCTAGGGGACGGCTGAGCGCAGTCTTAAGGATTGCGTACAGCAGTCCTTTGGACTGTCGAGCGTAGTCCTTAGGTCTACGCGCAGCAGTCCTTTGGACTGTCGTGCACAATCCTTAGGATTGTGCACGCGCACACCCATAGACTATACTTTGTTAGTTTTTTTTTATTTAATGCATTTTTTTCTTTATTATATATATATATATAAAGTTATATGTACCTACCTATTAAATGATTATTCCTGAAACTCTGTATAAATGGAAAACAATTAGATAAAATAGAAAATTAAAATACCTACATTTTATATGTGCATTTATTTTATATGCAATCACATAGATATATATGTATTTTTAAATATATATAAAATGTAAATGTTAGATATACATTGATTTTTGTATGGCTATGTCGAAGTAAATGGAGTTTATAAACAAAATTAAACCAGCTGTTATTTTGGAGTTGCGAAAAATATGTGCATATATGAATGGTATCTTGAATTATAAGATCATGTGATTTTGTTATTTCCATGTTATTATTGCTTTGGGTTTTTCTTTGGATGTGGGAACCCTGTGTAATTGTGAACCCAATTATGGTTGTTGTAAACCTTAGTTTTCCAGAGGTGTGTTTTTATTGTTGGATGTTTATCCTTGTTTTATGTGCTCTTGATGTTGCAAGATATTAGTATTATTATCTTGGAAGGGTTGTACGAGTTTGTTGAGAGTTTGATTATGTGTTTTTGCGAGATGGGTAATGCCTCGCATGTATTTGGTTGAGATATATGCTTTGTTCCTTATGGTAAAACCCTTGCTTGATTTTTTTATGTTTGGGGTCTCCGGGAGAGTGGCTCTTCATGGGGGTCGATGCCTCAAAAGGAGGAAGGGCTCAGGATAAGCCACGTAAGAGTAGATTAACAAGTGAAAACCTAATAATAGAACTTAGGGGGATGGGTAGCAAAAACACATAAGGCAATCTTGGATACCTCGTTTATGCATTAGGGCTATTGTAGACTAATGGTAGACTGAGAAGGTCGTGGTCAGCAAAGTCGTAACCTCGTCCTCATGAGAGGTTGACGGCTTCGCATGAGTCACCCTATGGGGCCGACGCCTCAAGTAGGAGGAAGGGCCAGGATAACTATAGATGGGGGTCGATGCCTCATGTTGGAGGAAGGGCCAGGATAACCCATGTAGGCTATGCGATGACACTCTCCACTAGATGCCCTTATGCCTTGTTTCTTGGTTGCCTCTGGAATTGTATTCTGATTGTTGTTTCAGATTCATTTGAAAATTTTTTATGATTGTTTCTTTGGTTACTTGGTTAATGGTTATTTCCTTGGTTTGTTTGTGATGAGATTTATGGCTTTATGTTTATTATGTTGACTCATGTAATCCTTGATGTTGTATTGGAATTATTGTGCTATGTTGTTCTTTATTGGAGTTGTCTTATGGCATTCATGGTCATGATTACTTCCTTGTCACCTCTGAGCACGAGGGGTGGGTTATTTATAACCCACGTGGTTGGGTGGAATGTGCTCCGCACCCGTTGGGTTCCCCATCAACGTTCATCTTCACAACATTCTTCAAATGGAGCTTGTACCAGTTATTTATCTTGCATTTTAGACATTATTTTTACTATGTATTTATCCCACATGTATGGGAGATTTCATTGTATTCTTTATTGATCATGTAATGTATTAAACAATGATGTATTATTTATGCACCTTTGTAACCATTCATTTTATGAGATTTATTATGGTTGTAACAAGTGATGTAAATATACTTATGTGTATGGATATATGTATGTTAGCTTTTGAAAATGGATATTGTAATGGTTATGATGGTTGTTAGACTAGTTATGTTATTTAGCCATATGTGTAATCTTTCGTTATGTGTTGTTTATGCAATGTGACCTTGCGTGCCCCAGAGGACTTGACGTTATGATGTTAATGTCCAATGTAAATATGTTTTAATGTTTCGTTACATGTTTACTTTGTAATATTTAAAAAAAAAATGTGTGCCATGTTTTGTCCTTTTGGGTTTGCACGACGGGCATTACAAGTTCATTCCCATTTCCTCTTCATAGCTTTGTATGGCTGCTCCTTAAATTTCTTCACACTTGGTGATCTTCTATCATATGAAAGTTCCTCTTCAACTAGATGTGCTCATTTGATGACGACAGTAAGCTTGAAGTGCTACTTTTGATACATGATGACTGCTCCTTTTCATTGCTTTTGATTGTATTGATTTGAAGCTTAGTGGTTGTTCCTCATGCTCATAACTCCACATTGCTTTCTCCATTCTTATTAAATTTCTATCATTTCATTGTTTCAAAACAACAGATTGTGCAACCAATGGTGACAATATTTCATATCCATTAAAAGTCACACTTTGTAAGTTGTGAAACTTGACTGCTTCTCCATTTCCATTAATAAACTTATTGTCAACTGCATATCACTTGTGGAGGTAATCCTTGGGTCTGAGCAACTCAAGAAAATGTAGATGAAAGTTTATCATTATGTGACACCAAACAGGGTAGTTGAAAAGTTTTACTATATACCCTTCCTTTCTTCTTCATTTGTAATGTAATCTCTTGTGACCATTTCTTGTTTTCCTTCAATAAAGTCAAAAGACATTTTTTTTGTTGTCCTGCACAACATGAGAATACATCTTGTTGTCCCAATCTTCATGGCTTCCATATCAATGCTTGTTGTCCCACATGTATTTTTTATCTGATCTCCACAACATTTGTTTACCTTTTGATCATGTGTAACACATAAACTGTCTCCTCACTCTGACCCTAGTGGGCAGACACATGTCCCCTATGTCGATGACCTAAAAGCTCACTGTCCTATGTGATGTGTGCTTGTCCAATAGGGTCAAGGTGAGAGGGACCTGACAATACTCGGGATCGGTCCCTCATTATTTAAGAGATGCATAATTGAACTTGATGCATCTTTTGAATCTAATAATGAAAGTTGATCAACTGGTGTGATTCCATATTGATTTAATGCATTAATAACAAGTATATCTTTGATCAAGTTACTCAATTTCTTATTTCTTTCAAAGCATGTTGGGCTCTACCCTCGAAGGAGCCAAATTTACCCCACATGTTATATTTAATTGAATTAGAACAGTAACCAAACTTGTCCTAAATCTGCACATGAAGCAAACAAGTTAGAAAAATAGATGCATATTTTGGATGTGTTTGATGACTTCGTTGTTTTCCAGGACATCCAAGGTTTGCATGTTTATTTAATGCACTTATGGATCAGTTTATACATGCATAGGTAGGTGTGTATGTAAGGTTTGAGATCTTTCATTGCTTAGAGCGTTGCTCTAATATCATTTCTTTTTTAGATGCAGGAGCTAGAAGCATTACAAAGCTGGGAAGGACACAAGCAGCTTGGGGCAATAGCAGCAGGGAAAGAGGGAAACTTCAAAACCAGTCATTCTCAGGTAATGACTGGTCTCCACTCTTACATGCACATTTTGTTTTACTTATTCATGTATAAATTTCTTTCTTTATTTTCATTGAATAAGTAAAGTTAGTCCCTTGGCTTGTGAGGGACATGTACACTTCATGATTATCAATAAAAGATTACATTTGTATACATATGATTTTCTTTTCTCATTTGTTGTAATTGCAACATTGGAATAAAAAAAAATGTAATTTGTTTCATTGACAATCTTTTTCCATACATATTAAACCTAGCAGACTTGTGGTTTATCTTTTAAATGTTTAGATGAACAACACAAAAAAATAAACACTAAAATTGAATTCAGTTGAAAGCTAAAAATCAGGTAACATTTTTGGTGACATTTGCTATATGTTTTCCTGCTAAAAATGAGACCGGTTGCCTAAGGTTATCCATTGGGCACAAGGTCACTCATAAAGCTAACACCACTTGAAAAAAACATTGCAAATTGTTGTAACTGACTAAACCAGGAAGAGACACTTTGAAAACCAACAAAACCCAACAATGCAGAATGAAAAATACTACCTAATTGTGAAAAACAACACTTAGGGAAAACTGAAAACATTTAACTAAAAACTTATTCTAACCTACCCTAACCAGCCAAGAAGCTGGTCAAATAAAACCATTGACAAGCTTTGCGAAATAACACCCCTTTTTAATCAGCAACTGATGCATTACATGATTATGCACTGTTGAAATAACATGAAACACATGCAAATATTCAAAAGATTGTTGCAATGTTTCATGAAAGATGTAGAGAAACTCACTTACACCTTGATCTTGATCATGCCTATTGTTGTCTTGAACTAGACAGGTGAGCTAAATTTGATCACCTTCAGCTGCAACTCCAAAATCAGCTTCTTCTTCAATTGCATCTTCATACTTGGGTACAAGCATGATCACAATATCCTTATTGGCCTCCATTTTGGCTAGATGCCTTATTGGGAATCCTCTGGAAAGTGTGAATCCAACACTTTCCATGATGGTTTCCTATAACTCCAAATCATGTTGTTGTTCTGCATCATATTTTTGATCTTCTGCTTCAAGGGATGTTGGTTCAATAGCCAAAATTGGACAAAAAGAGGCTTCTTCATGAGCCAAAATAGACTTTAGATCATCCAAAAATGAAAATATTTCATGAGCCAAAGCATCATTCTCATGTTGATTTTCATAAACCAACTTCTCATCACAGTGCTGAACATCTTGTCCCAAAACTTGGGTTATCACAGACATATCTTCTTCACTTTGTTGAAAAAATGAAGGTAGCCCATCATACCAAAACATATCAGCCTCTTTCCCATCAATTTTCTCATGTTTATTTGTCTCCTCTTGTTGATTGGGACAACACAGTTCATACTTATGAGCTATCTCTTTGATCTCATCTTATTGATTAGAATCATCTGATTCCTGAGATACAGGATAAAACATGGTTGTCTCTTCCACAAAACCAAGAAGCTCATCAAACAAATATGTCATTATCTCATCATTCTGTTGCTCAAAACTGGGCATCGATGTTAGTTCAATCAAGCATTGCTCATCCTCACCTATAAATTTTGGAAGTTCATCAAATAAACCAATAAAAATCTAAACTTGAATGTCCTTTTCTACTTCAACCACCTATTGCCCTATTGGAAGATTTTCACCATCCTTGAAAATAGTAGGAGGATCATTAGCTAAAACATTACAAAACACATCTTGAGAAATCTTCTCTTGTTCAGCCTTTTGCAATTGTAGCTTGTATTCCTCCATAGCTAAATTTAGCAAGTTCACACTTGTGGCCCCCTCCTTCTCTTGTATAGAAAATGTTGGAGCCCCACAAGGTAGAGCAGATGGCCCTTCCCAACTTGGAAACTTATGGGTAGAAGGCTCATAGGTAGGATCGCTAATGGGCTCAAAATATTTCTCTTGTTTAAAACTGGGGAACTTGTACTTGGAAACCTCTTCATTAACAGGATGATTCAACATTGCTGGAAGAGTTGAGCTAAAACTAGGAATGGAGGGGGTTGCCTAGGTTTCATTCCTTCGTTGGCATTGATATTCTGAATAAGCTTGACTACTTTGCACCTGAGCAGACAAAAACTTCATTTGCTCCTCCTTAACAACTATCTCCCCTTCAAGACCTTCTTTAAACTGCATCTTGTTTGTCACCCGCTCTTGATCATAACCAAAATATTGATTAGCCAAATCTTGCTACTGGGAGATAATCTTTTTTTGCTTCTTGATGTCAACCAACATCCAATATATGTGAGAGAACACCTTACTAGCATCACTAATCTTCATATGTTGAAGTTGTTGGCTCAAAGTCCACAACACATGGTCAAGCTCTTGGATCAGGTCCAACACATTCTGGTAAGGGTGCTCTTCAGGCTGATTATGTGAATAATCATGTTGGTTGGAATCAAAAACCTCTTCATACGAGTTGATTTTGATCATACATTGGTTGATATTGAGATTGAGCAGGGACATGAGGGTGGAAAACGTGACATGACTGCTAGTAATTTGTAATAACAGGGGCATTTGCAATGAAACCAACAATTTTTTCTATGTGATGTGGCTGGTAAGATGGCATAGATGCACGATTTTCATGGAATGGTGGGTAATTAGAAGTTTCATGATATGTTGGGTGATATGGACATGTTTCCATGAAACATACACATGCTTATTCATTCAGAAGCTGGAAAGATAAGCAAAATCAAATCTATTTGAAACTAACCAGCACTTGATCATACTAAAACCAATGAAAACTTATCGAAGTCACCAGGTATGTATAGAAAATTCCTCCAAAAGGCTGAAACTATTGTTGTACACACCAAACAACAGAAATAAAATGCATAAAAAATGAACTGAGAAGTAGTTCACTTGTCCCACCGGGCATGCCAAAACTAGTACAGATCCAAATCTACACCCTAATGCCAAACTTTGAATGAACTCAATAGATTTGGATGTAACATGGGACTGATTTTAGGTTATCGGTATCCTATTCAAAAGAAGACCTCTAGTGATAAGGGTTGGCTTCCCCTTTTGATGCCACCTAACTACTAATTTATGAGATAAAGGGTAACAATTGCATGAAAAATGAACCTAATACTGAAAATACCTAAGGTGATACACCAAAACAACTTGGACTTGATAACAGCCTATCACATTCAAATTAATATCATAAAACTTAATTCACTTAACTCACTTTCCAATGCAATTTACATAAGTAATTTATAAGGAGGTCTATAAACAGGGCTTTTAGAAGGAAAACAGAGGTTTCACAACTCATAACACCATTCAATAACACAACTTATAACATGTTAACATACATTTTCTAATAAATAGATGCATAACATGAGACAAGTTTGAAAGGAAAGATGAATTTTCACAAGACAAACTGATCAATCATTAATAGCATACCATGAAACATGAAGAGAGAAGATAAAATGCTCTATTCTATTAATTCAAAGTGCTTACTGTATTACTAGTCCATCTAAGTTACAATAATGCTCCATGAAAAATAGCTTCAAGAAACAAAGCTATCACATTGTTGGAAAGAAATAACTAACTCCAAAATGCTCAAAATGAATATACTTAAAAAAAAAACCCACCAAAAACCCCTCACACATGTCCATCTAGAAGGTTTTGGTCAGATGCAACAATGAGGCCAAAAAAGAACCTTCTAAAATCACTCCAAAAAGTCCTCCAAATAGTCCAAGGTCAAGCCAAGACCATAGTCATGCCAAAAGTATGATAAAATAGCCACCAAAATAGCACATGTTCCTCTAAAATAGTCAAATACCTCACCCCCACACTCTCCTCATGCCTGCAGTTCAATCATTTTGTCTCCCAGTTTTGACTCATGCAATATGTGTGTTTTAAAAACACAAGACTCGAAAAGGAATTAAATATAATAATCTTGATTAAGTGATCCATAATACATCACTTAATCAAGTCATTTTACATTTCAAAGCACAAAATAAGGGGGCCCACCATCAATATGAATTACATTTCATTTGCAAGTGAAAATATCAAAGTGATTAACAAAATCACTTAAATGGCATTTCAATGTTTTGAAACAAATGCAAAAAGCAATAATGAAATGCTAAAATGCTTTAAAAATCATTAATAAGGTCAATAAGGCATATGATCATCTCACCTTTTCTCATTTTGCACTGTAAGACCACATGGGGTCAATACTCTGATTTGCAAAGGCAACATAAAAACTCAAAAAAACTTGGCCTATATGGCCGACCTCCACACTTCTTGGAAATCATATTCCAAGTCTCCAAGGCACACGATGCATTATCAAAAATCAAAGGCATATCACATGACCTAGCACACTCCATATGTCTATATTGTTTGAAGGACTTAGCAATGTTTTGAAACAAGGAAAAACTTAAGGCATAAAATTCCTAAGTCAATGAACATATATTCGGCCACCATAAGGCATTAGCACATGTTTCATTTTTTAAAATATGGGATGAAAAATCCTATCGGCATCGAATAGGGTCAAACCCTAATCATCAAAAGACAAAAACAATGGAAAAAGGCCATCATTTTGTCGTTGAACATTCTGGAAAAAATGATGCAGCTGCCAGGGGTTTCACTTGCACGCACTGGAAATGGAGATTTGACTAGTGTTTTTGTCGTGTTTTCTTGATGAGAAACATAGAACAAAGAGGTAACTGGTTTTTGTTGCACAAAATCTGCATTTTTTACCCTTTTGGAGGCCATTTCATATGCTTAGGCTGTGGCCTGTAGTATTTTCCTAATCATGTGTTTCATTTTGCTCTTTCTGTTGTTGCTTCACTTCACCAAAAAACCACCATGAGGGGCTATGAAGCTTGAATAAGGGCCATTAAAATTCTTTCAAGTTGAAGAATAAAAAGCGAAAAGCTCTGGTAAGCTTTTAGCAACTCCATTTCTTGTAGATTTTTGAGCAAAAAATGACTCATATTTTAGTTTCTAGCTTAAGATAAAGCATGTAATGCTTATTTTCTTTCTACATTTGAGAATGAAGACACTACATATTGTTTACTTGTTTTCATGAAGAAAAATGCTTCTTGGTTGTGGCCATGGACAGAAATAGGGTATCTTCTTATGTAGCTTTGCTTCACTTGAAAGCCCCATAATGTCTTTTCAATTTTCCTCTATATTAGCAAAAAAAATTATCAACCCAGATGGGTTTTTGATCTGTAGAAGAAAACTGGCTTGTGAGCTCGGCCTCCATTTTATATTGACATTTCTGTGTGAAAAAAGGGGAACAAACCCTTGTAGAATTTGGTGTTTCTTCATTTTCCTTCAATTTGTAGCAATGTTGTGTTTCATTAAAAAACCCCAGGTGGGTTTTCTATATTTTGCAGAAACAAAGATATACCTAGCCATAGCCTATAATAAAGCATGAAATGGGTTTCCATTTGTCATTTCTGAAGAATATTCTCCATTGTTTAATGCTTTTTCATTAGCCTCTCATGATAAACCCAGATGGGTCTTTTATAATTTGTGAAAGAAAAACTCAAATTTTGTTGTAAAATGATTCAATGGCATTGTATAGTGTGGGTATAATTTGAAAGCTCCAATTTGGAACAAAATTGTGTTTTTCTGTGAGCATCTGAATTGGGTTTTGCAAATACACTTCATTTTCCTATAGAATGTTTTTGAAAACTAAAACCCCAAAGTGGGTATGTCATTGTGAAGAAACCTCTTGCATTTGACATTTTCCTTTAAGAGTACCATACTCTGTCCTTTTGATGATACCTGATGAACTTAAATTACTCTCTTCCAGTACTGTACATTTTGGTTCTCTAGTAGTTGAAAGTGAATAATGACAGTTTTGGTCGAATTCAAAGGTTGACTTGCCTTCAATTATTGATGGGATAGAATCAGTAACCATGTTTACAATGTTATATGCAAGATTCAAATCAGACACCACAGCTGGTGCCTCCATGAAACTCAAACAAGGAATGCTTTCCTCCATTCTTTGAGGTATAGAGAAATGGTTCACAATAGGACTCCAAATTGAAAAGAGAATATTAGATGACTCGAGAGGCAACTCATTGCCACCAACATGTTCTATTGAATCCCTTGAAGAATGGAGACCAATGTTGGGTAACTAAGAAAGCACCTGACCCCCCATATTTAAATCACTTGAACTATCTGAAAGTGAAAGTTTCAAATCAGTTTTAGAAGAACCTTCCACTTTTAGTTCCGATCATTGAAATTTTTTTAAGCTAAGTTCCAGCCACAGATCTTGATCTTCTTGGTCCTTAGTTTTACCAGTATATCAAAGTTGGCTTTTGTACTTGCACAATTTTATCTTTTTTATTATATATATTTGAAGACCCTTCCTTAGGTTTTGAAATTATTTTTTACATCACCAAAATCTTGACAATAAACATAGTGTCATGTATGTTGAGTTCCTAATGCACTCCATCTACATCTTCTCTCATTTATAAAGTTTTCACATTTGGGGCTAATTGCTCCATCCAAACAGAACAAGGACTTTGTACATGGCATTCCCCAATGAATATTGTTGTAGGATGATGGTACTTTTCCATGACAACCATTTTCATTTTCATGTTGACCACAATCAATTGTCCTCTTATAATGGCATCTTCATAAAATATGATTGTCCTTTACCTTCTCTAGCTGCTTGTTTTGCATGATGGTTGTCCTTCTAATCTTTAGGTTGTTATAACTCCATGAAGGGTTGCATTTTTTGTCTTTTTAACTACTTTCATGCCAATGTTAGTTATTTAGAGCCTTGAAGACCTATTGCTCATTGTCAAATTACTACTGTAGCAACATTGTCCTTGGTGACTTGTATGCAAGCTGTCTTTCATAGAAACTTGTGATACTTGTTTTGCATAAAAAAACATGTAAAACTGCTATGAGGACACAAAACTATCACCTTATATGTTCCTTGTGGAGACTTTAATTAATGACTTTACACCATCATTGGGTAGTTATCCTCCATGAGAAATTCCATCACACTCTTTGCTTTTGAAGTTTATCTGGCAGAGGTGGGGATGAAGACACAGATTTAGCAATGTGGATCAAACTCCAACACACTCCTGGAATTTTTGTGCAAATAGCTGCTAGTCCCATGCTATATTTCTCTCGTTCTTTGTGCATGGCACACATGATCTTGATTGTCTTTCTTTGTAGTTGATACATTCCTTTAGGACCACCCCTCGTAGATTCTTAAAGGTGTCCTATTCACTTGTATCATGGCCTTGGCTTCAAATGGGTCACCTTGTGTTGCTTCATCATTGACCCAACCATTGCTTGTTGTCTAGTTCATTCCCATTTCCTCTTCAAAGATTTGTATAGTTTCTCCTTAAATGTCTTCACACTTGATGATCTTCTATCATATAACAGTCCCTCTTCAACCATATGTGCTCATTTGATGAGGGTAGTAAGCTTGAAGTACTACTTTTTGATACATGATGACTGCTCCTTTTCATTGCTTTTGATTGTATTGATTTGAGGCTTAGTGGATGTTCCTCATGCTCATAACTTCACATTACTCTCTCCATTTTTGTTAAATTTCTTTCATTTCATTGTTTCAAAGCAACAAATTGTGCAGCCAATGGTGACAATATTTCATGTCCATTAAAAGTCACACTTTGTAAGTTGTGAAACTTGACTGCTTCTCCATTTCCATCAATAAACTTATTGTCAACTACACATCACTTGTGGAGGTAATCCTTGTGTCTGAGAAACTCGAGAAAATGTAGATGAAAGTTGATCATTATGTGACACCGAACAGGGCAGTTGAAATTTTTTACTACCCTTCCTTTCTTCTTCATCTGTAATGTAATCTCTTGTGACCATTTATTGTTTGCCTTCAGTAAAGTCGAAAGACATTTGTTTTTTGTTGTTGTCCTGCACAACATGAGAATACATCTTGTTGTCCCAATCTTCATGGCTTCCATAACAATGCTTGTTGTCCCACATGTATTTGTTATCTGATCTCCACAACATTTTTTTACCTTTTGATCATGTGTAACACATAAACTGTCTCCTCACTTTGATCCTAGTTGGAAAACACATGCCCCCTTATGTCAGTGACCTAAAAGCTCACCATCCTATGTGATGTGTGGTTGTCCAATAGGGTCAAGGTGAGAGGGACCTAAAAATACTCTGGATTGCTCCCTCATTATTTATGAGATGCATAATTGAACTTGATGCATCTTTTGAATCTGATAATGAAAGTTGATCAACTAGTGTGATTCCATATTGATTTAATGCATTAATAATAGGTATATCTTTGATCAAGTTGCTCAATTTCATATTTCTTTCAAAGCATGCTGAGCTCTACCCTCGTGGGAGCCACATTTATCCCACATGTTGTATTTAACTGAATTAGAATAGTAACCATACTTGTCCTAAATCTACACATGAAGCAGACAAGTTAGAAAAATAGATGCATATTTTGGATGTGTTTGATGACTTCGTTGTTTTCCAGGACATCCAAGGTTTGCATGCTTATTTAATGCACTTATGGATCAGTTTATACATGCATAGGTAGGTGTGTATGTAAGGTTTGAGATCTTTCATTGCTTAGATCATTGCTCTAATATCATTTCCTTTTTAGATGCAGGAGCTAGGAGCATTACGGAGCTGGGAAGGACACAAGCAACTTGGGGCAACAACAGCAGGGAAATAGGGAAGCTTCAAAACTAATCATTCTCAGGCAATGACTGGTCTCCACTCTTATATGCACATTTTGTTTTACTTATTCATGTATAAACTGCTTTCTTTAATTTCATTTAATAAGTAAAGTTAGTCCCTTGGCTTGTGAGGGACATGTACACTTCATGATTATCAATAAAAGATTATATTTGTATACATATGATTCTCTTTTCTCATTTTTTTTAATTGCAACATTGGAATATTAAAAAATGTAATATGTTTCATTGATAATATTTTCCATGCATATTAAACCTAGCAGACTTATGGTTTATCTTGTAAATGTTTAAATGAACAACACAAAAACAATAAACACTAAACTTGATTTTAGTTGAAAGCTAAAAATCAGGTAACACTTCTATCAATAAATTTATGTGTGCTACAATTATCCACTAACAATTTCACATTTTTTTGTAAGAGAGGGGGACCAACCACGTTCAAGGCCCCAGGTCACAGAGGGCCAAGAGTGGAAGGGTGCCCTAACTTACCTCAGCTTGATGGGGTGTTAGGAAATGTGGGACGAGAATGATGAGGACTATAAGGTCCTTCAATCACTCTGCAGACCCAAAATATAGGACGGGGCTAGGCGAGCTGGTTTTTGGGTTCAACACTACACCTCAAGAAGCTCTATGCTCAAGGAAAGAAGTGTGGTCTAGGGATGACAGAGCGGCGCGCTGGTGTCTCTCAAGTGTGCTAGCATCCGTATGACCAGGCAACTAAAGAGACAAGGTTGAACCTAGGAAAACAAGCTAACGGCCCAACAACCTACAACTAAAGAGCCAAAATAACACTATTAAGTAAACAAAATATTCTCTAATATGATAAAGTAAAAATGTGAGCGTTATGGTGACAAGAATGATCTCACAAAGAAATTTTTTCTCCAGCTAGCTCCCAAAAGCACGTCCACCTACACACAAAGAGGAGGAAAAATGTTGGGTGGTTGTATAGGGTCCTACCTCAGTCAAACCCCCGTTTAGGTGTTTCCACCTCCACAGAAAACCAAGAAAGTGAGTATGATAAAGAAAGTAATGTAATGAAGAACACTAAGAATCTACAAAATAGAAAATTTTGTTACTCAACCAAGTAATAGAGGAGAGGAATGGGAAGCTTACCACCTCCACCAAAAGCACTCAATGCTAATGGAGGAGAGAATGAGAGTACTCGAGCCTCTACTGTAATGATATTGTCCCACACTTGCTCTACTAAAGTGATGGAGTGAAGTTATTGCTGCTAAGAGTGCAAAAGTTCTGCTAGAAGTGCTTGGAATGCTTGGAGTGAGTGCAAGAGAGTGAAGAAATTGAACTAAAAGCTTGGAAGAAGTTGTAGAGGATCAAAATGCTTATTGAGGGAGGGAATTTGAAGGAGAGACAAAGAAAATGGCCATATTCAGGTCGGTCGTCCGAAGGGGACATTACAATTTGACTACCCCTGAGAAGTGTAATGCCTCTGTAAGTTCAGCCACATGAATCTAATAGGGACGTAAGCATGCCACGCGGATGTCTACACGCTGCGCGGGTGTCCCCGACAGAAATTCCCCCACCGACACTTAAAAAAGTGTCAAGTGGAATGAAAACAATGGGCTTAAGTGTAATTAAGCCTCTGAACTTGGTTTTCTAAAGTGGAGAAGGGAAAAAGGTTAGTTTGCACAAGGGGTGCAAATTCACTCTTATACATTTTTCCCCCACTTTAGCGAGCATGAATACTGATGAGTGCTTCGGTAAAGTAGATCGAATAATAAATAAGGTTAGAAATATATACCTAAACCGTCGAGGAAGTAGACCACGATCTGATGAACCTAAAGGTGCAGGGAAAGTGAAGGACTCCATAGCTTCTCATAACTATGAAGCTAAAGAAAAAAAGCGTCTTACAGGCCCATGGACCTGCAAGGAGGCAACCCCCAAGATCTCTCACATGAAGGAAGCCTTGTGAATTAAGCACCTCACAGGCCCACAGACCTACAAGGAAGGTTTCCCCCAAGAACTCTCACATGGAGGATACCCAAGAAGCATCCCCCAAGATCTCTCACATGGAGGAAGCCAGGAAAGTGCCCTACAGACCCGCAGATCTGTAGGGAAGGTATGTTTCAAGATCTCTTGCATGAAGGATACCCAAGGAAGCACCCTACAGACCCGCAGACCTATAGGGAAGGTAACGCCCAAGATCTCTCACATGGAGGAAACCCAAGAAAGCACCCTACAAGCTCGCAGACCTACAAGGGAGCCACCCCCAAGATCTCTTGCATGGAGGAAGCTCAAAGGAAGCACCCTACAAGATCTCATACCTGCAAGGAGGTACCTGCAAAGATCTCTCACATGGAGGAAACCTAGGAAAGCGGACTCCACAAAGCCAGGAAGCGGCCACGTAGGTGAGTAAACGGACAATCACAAAAACCGTCGACAATTTGGAAGACTTTCAAAGGGGTCCCTTGGGAACCCGTCATGAAGAGGGGGTCCACTCAAGGGATGCACAATTCAAAAGTAGATGTTTTCTTTCTCAAATTGATCCATCATCAAGGGATCCTTTTGAAAGGTGTTCACTTCATCAAGGAATTTGAAAGGAAAAATATGCCCCCACGCGAGGGGAAAGTCAAAGTTGTTCCGCTTTGGAGGAAGGTTTTCAAGTTCTTTCTTTACAAACCCATGATGAAGGAAACAAGTTATGTTAGGGCTCCAAGTTGAGAATACGATTCTAAAGAAATATTTGAGAAAGATTTTCAAGAAAAGATTCATTGGTAACGAATGCATTTTCTGAAAATCAAAATGTTGAAGGAAGGCGTTGTCACACATGAGAGGACAACTCAAGCAAATAAGATAGAAAGATAAAGAGAAAGAAAAAGAGAAAACACAAACAAAGGGCATAGGAGGATCTAGTCATGCTCATATAAATAATTGGTAACCACGGTGCAAGCCGAAAGATCATCAATCCCCAACCAAATCAGGAAGAATGCATGTAAAACAAAGTAAAGATAAAAAAGTTGGGTTAACATGGAAGGGAAGCCTAAATGCCCCCAACACTTTGCATCATCCCCAATTTACCAAAAATCAAGTACAAACATGGAATAATGATGATATAGATACAAGAAGGTTTATGACACAAAAACGACACTTGTATCCAAGCACCAATAGGGGTGACAAGGGTCATCCAGGCATGCATAGCACGATCACGGGGGAACACATCACAAAACACACACACAAAAAAGATCAAGAGGCCTCCTCCTAACATTGATCAGCCAAGAGTTCATTCGCTTCCCACTCTAGATCATCGTAGGGGGAAGGAGGACAAGCCTGTAGTGGTAGGATGTTAAGAAGAGGAGCATCCAACCCCCCCACAAGAAGGGCCAAGGAAGAAGCCCCCACAAGGTCTTCTTCACCGAGCTCTTGTGGAGTTGGGGTCAGCGATTTCATGAAGATCACTGATAAGGTTGAAACTTCATCCATATACTTTAACATGCACCCTACAGGAGTGTCGTGTTTAAATTCAGTGGACGGGGTAGGCTGTGCCTAAGATTCACCGCTAGGCTCGCTAAATGACTTGAGAGAGGTGAACTCAGGAGAAGTCAGGACTAGTTCTGTCACTAGGATAGAACAAGTCAGCACAGGACCACCTTGTGAAGGTGGGATCCTCTTATGTCCTTCATTGCTAGAAGGATCACACTCTGCCTTTTTCTTTGTCGAAGGATATGAACTCCTAACAGACGAGGCTAGAGGTGCAAAGGAAGAGGAGGAAAGAACTACAATGGATGCAACTGAGGTATTAATCATATCCATGGGCTTCAAGAAAGGATGGATATCCAGGATGGACATCAGCAAAGGTGGCTCCACCGAAGGAGCGATGAACACCTGCACCCCTTTGGGGTTAGGCGAATTCGCACTTGCAGCAGAAGTCAAGAGCAACACAGAACGAGACTGGAGAGAAGAAAAAGGAAGGGGAGAGAAAGACACTGCAGGAGGCCTTAAAATAGGGGTATTCGTCTCTTCTTCCTTTGTGAGGTGGTCTGCTCAACCAAGAGAGCCTTTCATCGGTGCTTGCACTCGCGCACAAGGTGGTTTCTACGACTCTTTGAGTTGGAGGTCAGAGGTTGCGAAGGAATAGAAAGTTCATGCTCAACCATGGGAACGTCCACTATGGCCATCTCCGGTGGAGGAACGGATTCTTGAATGGAAGCAGGAGGAACAGGTTGAGGAGCAACGAGGGGAGTTAGCTCAAGAGCCTCAACGGCGGGCCTCTTCCTGTTCACTGCTTTAGGAGTAGGAGTGGTAGGAGGTCATGGATTGAATTCCATTTGGGAACCTTTCTTTTTGTCATATAAGTAATACCATGGTCTGGGGTATTCATTAGGGAGGTTTGAGATCCTAAGCTTGGGCCTACACCAAGGAGGTATCATCAAACATAGCAGATAGCCACTGGGTCGACTCATCCAATACTCCTCCCAAGAAAGGGGAGAGGATGAGGCAGTCCGGGGAAAGGCAACCTTCTCTTTTCCTTTATGAGAAGGAGAGGGAGCTAGCATGGACTTCTCCTTTCCCTTCGGGGAAGGGGGAGCAGTTGGTGCAGGCTTCTCCTTCTCCCTTTGGGAAGAGGAGACGACCGACTACTATATCACAGGAATGGTCAATTTTGACTATCCCTTGCCCATAGTCTTGTACTTTACATAATTCTTATAAAGTAGGTATGTTCTTGAAGGAAGTGAACCAACTAGGGCAGGCCAAAAGTGATCCAACGGATATCCACCACAAGACACCAAGGGTTGGTATCTAGTGTCATGCACTACATGCATGACACCTTCATGGGAGAAATTTAAACATTTGTGAACAACAGAGGTGATTCCATTCATGGAAGCTAGCCAGGTTATGCCTAGCTTCGGCCTGAATAAATATAACTCTGGAATAACATCAAAAACCGTGTTGATAGCCCTAGGTCCAACTAGGATGGACAAATTTATTGAACCATATGGTTTGAGACACATACCATCATGCATACAGATGGTAGATTTAATTTCTTTATATTCTTCCCTCTGTAATGAATTCAACACTAATGTTTCCTCCGTGATAAAATTCACACGGCTCGCAGGGTCTACCAAGACTCCTATCACAATGTTACCATTGAGGCGAGTGGGAATGTAAAGAGGCGAGGGTTTGTTGTTTAAGGGAAAATCTTGTGATGTGAATGTTATGTCTAGCGAACTGGGTGCAAGCAGAGCAGTAGACATCACTATGACCATATTGACATAGGCCTCAAGTTGAGTGACAAAATCAGTGGGATCGATAATCATAATAGCTGAATGTGACAGAAACGGGTCCATGTATATCTACAATTCACTATTAGCTTTCACCACTGACTTGTTAGAATTTTTTTTACTCTCATCGAGACGAATGGTACTGTCCTCGATGCGGTCCTGTATCTTATGATGCAGCCACAAAGAACATTCAGTATCATGTTTATTAACTTGATGGTACTGACAATAAGTGTTCTCATCATACCAATTAGGGTAAGGCTCCTTAAGAGGCTTAGGACTTGACAAGGTTATGATCTTATCCTTCAAAAACTTCTGTAAGATAGAAGAATAAAATTCTGACAACTTTGTGAACTTTCGGTTACGTTTGAGGCCATTTTCATTAGTAGTGGCTACTACATTCGTAATGGCCTTACCTTTCCCATAGATCGATACGATGGATTTTCCCTCAAAACGGGAGTGCAAGGAGGATCCCCTGGACTGAATAACCATGTATTGGTATTCTCATAAGGTTGCACACAAATGCGCGAAAGAAGGGTACTTCATAAGGGTGACCTTCTCTTGCCAAGGCCTTTGTAAGTTCCCTATGAATACCTTTTGTATGTTAGAATCGGGCATCTGATATGAGATTTGTGAAAGGAGTGCTTGATAGTGTGCTATGAAATTAGTGATTTTTTCATTGTCTCCTTGTTTACATCAGATGAGATCCGAAAAGATCATCTTCAGCCCGATATTAGCTTGAAATTGTCTGAGGAACTAATTTACAAGTTGGTCAAATGAGAAAATAGAATTTTCAGGCAAGGAATAGTGTCATTCCAGTGTTGTGTCCTTAAGCGATTGGGGAAATAGTTTCACCATTAAGGCATCATGGCGGAAGAAATCAGTGCACAAGGTATTAAAAGCAGACACATGTGTCTGCGGATCCCCTTTACTACCATATTTTTCAAATTTAGGGATCTTCATTCCTTGCGGGAGGGGAGTGTTCAAGATCACAATGGACAACGGGCTATGCCAGAAGAGCTGAAAGATGGGCTGGGTAGAAGTTTAGGAAAGACTCACCAACTAGCTCTGCATCTTACCCATGTTTTGAAAAAGGATGTTCAAAATAGGGTCATTAGAAGATAGAGGGCCAAAGGAACCTCCTCTAGAACCACCACCAAATCCACCTCCAGAATGGCCACCAGTGTTCCTTCGCTAGAACCACTACCAGAGCCACCGCCACTAGTAGGGCCTCCACCAGAACCACCACCGCTTCTGGAGCCACCACCATGACCTCCATCGGAACCAGTTCCACCAACACCACCTTTGCTACCAAATCCACCACCACTACCAAAGCCTCTTCCACTCATCCCACAAAAACCTCCACCACTAGAGGTGATAGGAGGGGCAAAGCTAAAGCCCAAGGGCACCTTGTTTACTTTGATGGTTTCATGTTTTTTGGAGACAAAAGGGACCACATCGGCCATGTAGACAAATGTGGGAGGCGTCGATACTCCTAACTGTCCTTCATAATCTTCAAAAGTGGATCCTCGCATAACACTAAGAGTGTTTGAAGGGGCACATGCTTCTATCAGACTAGTAAGACTAGCCAGGAGTTCCAAGCATGTTCGATCCTTTCCAATCATGTACTTTAATTCACTAATGACCCGAGCAGCCCTAGCCATCTTCGGGTTCCTTTCTAAGTGATTTTCTGAGGCACCCAACCCTTTGCTAAGGGAAAAGACATATTTAAAAGGAATTTTAGCAACCTCATGCTCCTCCATCGATGATGGTGTGAGGGATGCAAGAGGAGTGGGGATGTGATCAGTCTCATTGAAGAATCATGATTTGCCTCTTGACAATTGCTCCTACCACTGACCACACTAATATGAGTGGGACTAGAAAATTCCTATAGAAGCCAATAGTGACCTTCATCCCTTTCCATTGGTGGGTGTGGTACACTCTTCCTAGCGATATATGCCGGAAGTTGTAGACTAGGTTGTGATGTACATAAACCTTCACAACACTTTCCGGGGAATATAATGACCATATTAGGTATATGGGGGAGATCTCAGCACCAACGGATGAGCAGGATGTTGGTTCATGTGGGAGTTCACCAAAATGTAAAGAGAGGGGGTACCAGCCATGTTGAGCCCAGTCCTGAGAGAGATGGCCAAGGCGAAGAGCTGCCCTAACACCTTAGCATGATGAGGTGTTAGGAAATGTGGAGCGAGAATGATGAGGACTATAAGGTCCTTCAATCACTTTCTGTGGAGCCAAGAAATATAGGGCCGGAATGCGTGAGCTAGTTTTCGAGTTCAACAAGCGTACTTGGGCTCCTTTTTAAGAGACGGAAGTGCAGTCACAGGACAACAGCCGGTCATTGGCCTCTCTCAAGTACATGGCATTAAATACGACAATGAGGAGGAAAAATTTTTGGGTGGTTGTATAGGGGTATGCCTTGAGTGGGACCCACAGTTTAGGTGTTCCACCTCCATGAACAACCAAAGAAAGCGAGTATGATAAAGAAAGTAGTGTAATGAAAAACAATAAGACACTACAAAACAGTAAATGTGGTTACTCAACCAAGTAATAGAGGAGAGGAATGGGAAGCTTACCACCTCCACCAAAAGCACTCAAGGCTAATGGAGGAGAGAATGAGAGTACTCAAGCCTTTGTTGCAATGGCGTTGTCCCACACTTTCTCTACTAAAGTGATGGAGTGAAGTTGTTGTTGCTAAGGAGTGCAAAAGTGTTGCTAGAAGTGCTTGGAGTGAGTGCAAGAGAGTGAAGAAGCTAAACTGAAAGCTTTGAAGAAGTTGTAGAGGATCAAAATGCTTGTTGAAGGAGGGAATTTGAAGGAGAGATGAAGAAAATGGCCATATTCAAGTCGGTCGGCCAAAGGGGTCATTACAAGTCGACTTCCCATGAGAAGTGTAGCGCCTCTACAGATTCAACCATAGGAATCTTCTAGGGATGTAAGTGCGCCGCATAGATGTTTGTGCATCGCGTGGGCGTCCCCGATAGAAATTCCCCCACCGACACTCAAAACAAGTGCAAAGTGGAATGAAAGCAGTGGGATTAGATTTAATTAAGCCTCTGAACTTGGTTTTCTAAAGTGGAGAAGGGAAGAAGGTGAATTTGCACAAGGCATGCAAATTCACTCTTATACATTTTCTTTTTTATATTACCAATTACTTCAAATTTTTGTGGTGCATTTCTTTCATTCAATGTATGTAGGGATATAATAGTGCCTTGTCTTTCCTTGGAACCCTCATTTTTAAGTTTTATGTTTGGTTCTTTTGTAGGTACTTCTCCCTCTTCTTCAACCTCATTATTTTTATCACTACTAGAACATTTATGACTCCTTTACCATTTGCTAGCACAATTCCAATATGAGTCTTTTTCTCTTTTCTCAATCTCTTGTTGAGGACCAAGCTTACTAATTTATGGTAGATTAAAGAATGTTTCCATGTTTATGATAGTAGCATCAGTCACATTTTTATCAGTTACTTTCATGATTTCACCTTTTGTGGTGTTTTGTTTATCAATATACAATGCTTTTTGCATAGTTTTCCTAACTGTACAAGGTTCCAACAAATGAACATCATGTTGAATTTGATTTTTAAGTCTATTGATGTACAATTGTAGCCTTTGTTAAGGTGTCACCTCAAGAGCTCTAAGTGTCAATATCAAATGCTTGGAATTGTATTCAAATAAAGACCTTAATTGTTTTAAATTTTTTATTTGTGTAAAATGGTTTTCAATGCATGGTTGCTCATTGAAGGTTGTTAATTATTTACTAAATTCTTTCCAACTGAACAATTGTCCTTGTCTATAACTCATGTTTCATTGGTATCATTAGTGAGATCTTAATTCTAAATATAGTAAAGTTATGTCAACCATGGCATTATTTGATATATTGTGGAGTTTAAATTGTTGTTTTATGAGACGTATCCATGAAATTATTACATTTCTACCATTAAAAATATGAATGTTTATTCTTGGTAGGTACAATTGTTGACCTCAAAAAGGTTCTCATATCCCTTGATTTGGTTTATTAGGGTTGTACCCACCTTAGTAGTTTTTTTGGGACTTTAATTCTAATAAAAATTCCTTCATAACCATATCTAAACCCTCATTTAAGGATTTTACAAATGGGTCAAACAATTAATCTTAATGAAATGTATCATTGTTTCATGTCACTAGTACAAAAACAACAATAAACTACTAAAAAAACTACTAAAAACTACTAAAAACTGCTTATAACCATATCTAAACCCTCATTTAAGGATTTTACAAATGGTTCAAACAATTAATCTTAATGAAATGTATCATTGTTTCATGTCACTAGTACAGAAACAACAATAAACTACTAAAAACTACTTATAAATTACTACAGTTGGTCACGTGACCACTAGTAGTTTATTTCCAGTCATATATAACGTGACCAGATTGATGACTAAACCATTTTGTCATTTATTGGTTGTTTTGATTGATCGATTTGGTAGTATATTTAGTCATTGATTTATTCATTCATTGTTGTGATCTGGTCACTGATTTAGTCACTTTTTTCCACTAATATATTTAGTCGTTGATTTAGTCATTGATTGTTGTAATCTGGTCACTTATTTAGTCATTTTTTATTCATTGATATATTTAATTGGTCGCTTATTTAGTTGTTGATTTAGGCATTGATTGTTGTAATCTAGTCACTTAGTAGTTGTTGATTTAGTCATTGATTGTTGTAATTTGGTAGTATATTCAGTCATTTTTTTTCACTGATTTTACTGGTCATATATCTAGTCATATTTATTCATTGTTCACTGATTTCTATCAATTGGTAGTATATTTAATCAATTTAATTATTAATTTATGTCAATTAGTAGTATATTTAGTCATTTTAATTGATTTATGTTTATGAATTTAAGCATAAAACACAAAATACACATCAATCATCAATTGCACAATAAAGGCGATCATTAGAAGAAAAATTGGTGAACTTTATTAATAAAAGAAAGGTATTCTAGTTACAGCTTACAAATGAAATTATTGCAATTGTTATTTTAGTCACAAGACTAAAAATAAGTCTAATATTGCAAAAGAAATAAGTGCAAGAAAACTTCTCCAATTTTCTTGATGATGGAAGCGTAGCTGAAGCCCCTTCAATGCCCGGCCATGCCTTTCATCTCTTAAAACTTCTACAGCATGGGAAATCTTCTTGGAGCAAATTGTAATGTGTAGAATCCAAGAAGAAGAGTGTTGGTCATGTCCCATATATGAAGCTCTCTCCTTCAATGCAATCAACAATAACCTAATCTTTCCTCCTTTATATACAACGTGCCATTTGATATG
>VDFB02038527.1:0-24226 GCA_007258455.2 Sequoia sempervirens
TATTGTATTGGTGAAGGGGACGGGGTCACATCACTCGCATGCGAGTGCCCTGTGATTCCGCAATTTCCTCTTCACGGTGTGTTTTGATATTTATATATATATGTATGCATGTTCGACACTCGTGTTGTGTGCAAGATGCAGGTATAGGACAGTGACTCCACCTGATTCTACAGGTCTGAGCATGTCCCTTGTTCAACAGAAAATGATTGGGAGATAGTAGCTTGGTTTTTTGTGTCGGGACATCACCCTAACCATAGTGTGTCATCAGGTTGTCAGTTGGGATATGTTATCCTCCTTGTTGTCTCGTCTCTCCTTGCTTGTGTGATTAATTTCCTAGTGAAATGGTGCTTGCTTTATTTAATTTTATTGTCAAAATGCTTAAGGAGTGCTTGTTATTTAATTAGTTAATTTAAATTCAATTAATAAATTAATCTAATCATGCATTAGATTTAATTATTGATTAAGTAAATTAAATTAGTTATGTTAGTGTTATTAAATTTGAGGCAAAAAAATAAATAAATAAATAGATGGAAGATTGCCTTGCATTCCTTTTTGTGAGAAAATAAATTAAAAATGTTTTGTTTTATTTTAATGTAAATTGTTAAATTAAATTTTGTGAAGCAAAGGGGAACTTAATTGTCATTTGGGGGTGCAAATAGAAATTGGTTTTAAATAATTATCATGCTTTTGAAAATGGAAATAGATTTGTTTTTTTAAATTTTCAAAAATGAAAATATCCAAAATATCCAAAATAGCAATAACTATGGTGGGTGACTAAATTAGGGGTTTGAAATTTTGGAGAAGGGCATAAGGAAAATGATTTTTTTTTTTGAATTATCTTTTTCATAATGGAAACAATTTTGGAGAGCAAGAAAAACTTGAAGGAGCTTGGAGAAATTTTTGGAGGAGGGTGTGTTGAAAGATTTGTGGAAGAAATTTTGAAGAAAAGCAACCTCCATTGGAAGGCTTCAAGTTGGAGAAAACACAAGGTGCTTGGTTTAATCCATATGCAAATTTTGTTTATGTGAAAATGTTGTAGAAATTGTTTTAAAATTGTTCAAGTTTCAAAACTGTGAATTAGATGTTAAACCCATAAAAAAAAACTTCATTTAAATTTGAATCAAAATCCTCCAAAAATATGGTGAAAACATGGTTATTTCAATGCAAAACCTTGTTTAGATTGTTGTATGTTGTGAAAAATTTCTTTGAATTAAGAAAAAAGAAAGGGAAATCTCCATTTTAGGTTGTTTAAATCCATTGATTTCATTTCATTTCAAATGCTGGAAATGATCATTTGCCCAATCTGGGTATGAAGAAAATCTATGTTTTTGTTTTTTAGTTGCAAATTTGGATATATATTTATATATATGTATATATATATACATACCCAAATTGTATATATACACATATACATATATATAAATATATATATATATATATATTTATGATAAATCCAAAATTTCACATTCTGGTTTTTACCAGAGATATCTTTTTTTACCAGTCAAGTTGTGCAAAATTCGCAAAACGGTATCACCATTTTTTTTGTGGCAAAGGAAATGGACGGGGTTTCTACCCCCCCACGCAGCCCATTGGTGGCACCGACAGCCTGTGGAGGCAGTGCCGACGCTGCCCACACAGGTCGTCGCCCCCATCAATGGGGGCTGCGTACTCTGTTAAGGCAGGGCTCGGCCCTGCTGTAAACCCTTGTTGACTTTGCTTGGGGTTCGTATTAAATGCATTTCTTTTTTTATTATTATATGTATATTAAGTATAAAATATATGATATATTTTATATATTAATATAAAAATTATTTTTTATTATTTTATTTAATGATTAAAATATAATTAATATATATATTTAATTTGTATAATATATATGTAATTTGATATTACATATATATAATATATATTATAATATATTTATATTATATTTTAATAAGTGCTTAAGTAATTGTCTTTTATAATTAAAATTAATTACATATATATATATATTTTAAAATATATATGTGTAATTATATATATATAGACATATATAGTGAGTATATGTTTATATATATACATGTTTATTCGATTTCGTAGATGTTTAATAAATATAAATGTATTTTTTTAATGTGAAATTATGTTCTTAAAAGAGATAAAGTATTTAAATTATAATGAGTTATTTGTTAAGAAATAGACGGAAATTGGCTTATGGAAAATCATTAGTTAGCAAAGATTTTTTTTTTTTTAGACATTGTGGGTATTGCGCCAATAAGAATCAAATGAACATTCAAACCCTTATATGATTGTGCAAAGAATATGTTTATTTACATTGATTAGTGCACTACGTCATTGAGTGAATTGGATTTAAGAAATCCTAACATAGATGAGTTTAAATTTCCTATAATGCTTCCTTTTGTCATGAGGTGTTTGTTCTTGGTGTGGGGCAATCTCGTCAGTGTTATGTAAGTATTCCAGATGGGAACTTTCTTTTATGTGTTTTGGGTGGTTGTTGTGTCGGTCAACCCTGGTTAACCTTGGGTAGTGCGTTAAATGTGTCTAGTCAAACCCGATTATCTTGGACGGGACATATTGACTTCGTGTCGTGTTTAGGGATTCATTATCCCTAGGTTGCACTTGAGTACCCTTTGGTGGTGGCATAGTTCCACATGTTGTCTTAGAGAAGTGGCTTGCATTGAGGGCCGGCACACAAAGTGGTGCCAGGAGATCTCAATGTAAGTTGGTTAATTTAGTGAAAACTTAAATCAATTAATTAGTATAGGTGGTTCCAACATTTTAAAAAGATTAATTTTGCCTCGCTCATGGACGCAAGTGCTCGTATAGACTTGGGATGAGACGAGAAGGCCTAGAATGGCAAGATCGTTATCTTGTCCCTTCGAAAGATAACTGATTCCGCATTGGTTTTCATGTGGGGCCAGGAGTCGTTAGAGGTTACCAAGATATCCCGAGATGGGGGCCGGGACCTAGGAAGACTTGCTAGGATATCCCATGCAACATTGTGATGACACTTCTTCTAAGTCAGCATTGTATTTGTATTTGTGATTTGTTCATGTATTTGAAATCTGGAAGCATTGTAACCCTTGTGTTATGTGGTGTCATGTTCGTACCCTTTTTTAGTTGAGTCATTTTGCCTATGTTTAGAGGTTGTTGGTCTTGACCTGAAACCCTTGTTACTATTTCCTAGCACGGGGGGTGAGCCTTCGGGTATCACATGGTTGGGTGGAACGTGCACCATATTCCGTTGATTTGGCATTGGCTATGTGGACGAGGCCTTCATGTTGGAGGGCTTGTGGGATTCCAGTTGCTACCTTAGTTTCACTTATGCAAGTGCTTTTGCATTTTATTTACCCCTCATTTTTATCGAGGTGGAAATTGTAATAAACAATCATGTCATTGGTTTGCCTCGTTCTGGGAATGAGAGATGTAATTGTAATTATATAATCTTCTGCTTTTGGAAACCATGAAGGATCTCATGGCATTAATGAAAATATCATGTATGGAATGTATGTGCTTTAATTAGTTAAGTGAATGCTGTTATGTTTCATTACATGCATGTGATTATAATTGGTGAATTAATTAATCTTTGTCTCATGACCTTAGGGGATTGTTGGCTTTGCGTCATTATTATACATGTAATTGTATGTTTTTTAAAAAAAAAAATTGTTGTAGAATTGTTAGTAGTTGCAACTTCCCCTAGGGTTGCGTGGCGGGGCATTACATTTTTCAATTATAAATTCATGATTTCTTTTCAAAGCTTATTGACCAATGAGGAAAATTCAGGTAGACCCTTTATTTAAGAGGTAAGGTCCAGGTTGTTAGTAAAAGTCTTGAACAAGTCTTCTCCATTTGTCTATAATATTTAGTGCCAGCTATGTATAAAGAATAGAAGAGGTGAAAAGATTACTAACCCTAACCATATTTTTTTGATGGAAGAAATAACATTTAGCTATAACTGGTCATATGGTAATGAGTATAACACCAATGATGCACATAGATAACTACAAACGATAAAAATAGGGCAAAAAGTATATATGTAGGTATATCTATATGTATAGGCATATATGTATATGTGTATGTATATGTATATGTATGTGTATGTGTATCTATATGTATATGTATATGTATAATGTTGATCTATAGAATTCTATGTTCAACATTTTACTATTTTCACCTTCCTTTGTATTGCTTTTAGAAATATATAGTCTTATGTATATTCCATTTTTTGCTTAATATACAATAACACTTCATGCAATTTGTGAGGCCTGGCCCAGACATCTTCACAACAATGGTGGATTTTTTGACTGCATGGGTTCGTGGTGGTGGAGTTGGTTACCTTGCCTGATGGGTGTAGAATGGTCAAAACCTACCATGTAGTTCCACAGGTTCGCAGATTGGATGTTTAACAAGTGTTGTATTCTGCAATCTGCACTATCTCATACACGTATTGTTGTTGTAAGCTGTTTTCCCCTTTTTTTTTCTATTTCATCCACACCTTACCACAAATATATATTTTGATAGTTTTTTTTTGTAAATTTATAATTTACTAGCTTATAGATTCATTGTAATGCCCGTCGTGAAAACCCTAGAGAACAAACATTGCAACCAATTTTTTTTTTAAATAACACAAAGTAAGCATGCAATTAAACATTAAAACATATTCACATTGCACATTACGTTATAACGTCAAGTTCTCTGGGGCACGTGAGGTCACATCACAAAGAAACTCATAATGAAAGATAAAAGATCACACTAATACTTAACTAATCTAACATCCAATAACATTACAATATCCATTTATAGAAGTACATCCATATAACCATAATGAATCTCCTCTAATTAAATGGTTACAAATGTACATAATTAATACATCATTGTTTAATACATTGCATTACATGATCCACAATGAATACAATGAAATCTCCCATACATGTGGGTTACATAAATAGTACAAAAATGTCTGAATTACAAACGAACATTAGGTACAAGCTCCAACTGAAAAATGTTGAAAAGAATGAATGTTGATGGGGAACCCAACGGGTGTGGAGCACATTCCACCTGACCACGTGGGTTATAAATAACCCACCCCCCGTGCTTAGAGGTGACAAGGAAGTAATCACGACCATGAATGCCAAAACCAACTCCAATAAAAACAACATAGTACAATAACTCAAACACATCATCAAGGACTATAAAAAACATAAATGACAACATCCATGAATTAGCATAATAAACTTAAGCCATAAATATCATCACAACAAAACAAGGCAATAATCATTAACCTTAGTAACTAATGAACAATCACAAAAAAAAATCCAACTGAAACTGAAACAACAATCAGAATACAATTCTAGAGGCCACCAAGAACAAGGCACAAGGGTATCTAGTGGAGAGTGTCATTGCATAGCCTACATGGGTTATCCTATCCCTTCCTCCAAACCGAGGTGATGACCCCCATCTATGGATATCCTGGACCTTCTTCCTACTTGAGGCATCGACACCATAGGTTAGCTCATGAGGAGCCATTAACCTCTCATAAGGATGAGGTTATGACTTTGTCGACCATAGCCTTCTCAGCCTATCATTAGTCTGCGATAGCCCTAATGCATAGACGAGGTATCCAATTATTATCTTATATGTTTTACTACCCATCCCCCTAAATTCTATTATTAGGTTTTTACTTGTTACACTACTCTTACGTGGGTTATCCTGAGCTCTTCCTCCTTTCGAGGCACCAACCCCCATGAAGACCCACTCTCCCAGAGAGATCGAAACATAAACCAAAACAAGGCAAGGGTTGTACCATAAGTATAAAGCATAAATCTCAAAACAAAGACATGTGAGGCATAACCCATCTCGCGATAACTCAAAACCAAAATCTCAACAATCTCGTACAACCCTTCCAAAACATAATAATATTACTTTCTTGCAACCACAACGGTACATAAAACAAGAATGAACACTCAACAAAAAACACATGCCTCCATAATACTAAGGATTGCATCCACCAAAATAGGGTTCGTAAGACAATAGGGTTCCCACATTGACAACACTAAACAATAACCATAAAGGGAAAAATCAAATCAATTTTACAAGATTACACCATTAAATTTAATTCATTCCCAATTAACCGATTAAATTAATTTCCCCAACTTGCTAACCATTACAAAAATAAAATTCAAATTTTCAAATATAAGATAGTATAACTTTGTCTCTCTCTCTCTATATATATATACTACATGGGATAAAACTAATTTTCTGTTTTAATTATTTATTCAACAACAGTCCGAACTTTCATAATAAAACTAGAACCATTACACATATATGAAATAGAAGAAATAGCATGAAATAGCATTATCACCAAATGATCTAACAATCCAAACCAAACAATAAATAGTACTATCACAGTATTAGAGTATCAAACCAAAGCATAGAAAATAATAATAAGTCTAAGCAGTAATAGGAGGGGTATTACATTCACCTCTTCCCTTCCTACAGGACTAGATATCCTCTAGTGCATACCAAGTTTGTACACTTGCCACTTTTCTTTCTACATGGTTAGATACATTCCAAACATACCAAAATCAGGTATGTCTATAAAGTTATTCCTATACATTGTATGCTTTGAAGAAAAACCTTTGCTATTTCTTTGATGTCTTCCTTTAAACAATATTTGTGTATTTCATTTATGGGATTCCATTTTCTGCATTTCTTTATTAGGCATTCTCTTTTTCTAAAAAATTATTGGAGCAAAAATACTTTGGGAAAATGAATGCATAAATTGGAACATACATTTTTTTTAGTGACTTCACTATTGTCTAATATATGATGGAACTCCATCACATTTGTGGTCAGTGTTTCATGCTTTACCTGGTTCATAGTTTGTCAGGAGCCCATGAGGCTTTATGATGCCAACATGGTGTTTAGGCAATCAAACATGTGATTTGCACTTCTACCTTTCACTGTCATATTAGGCATATATATTGTAGACACATAAAATTAGCATCGTGCACTTAATTAATTCATATCCATTCAATCATCAAATAAATCATATTCACATTCATCCATTCATTAGTTAAATAAAATTCATTAAATTCAGTCTCCTAGGGTTATCCATTTAAATTAAATAAATCAAATTTGTTTAATTTAAGTCTTGCATCCCCCTTTTAATTAAATAAACCAAACTATATTTAATTAAATCCCAAATTCATATTCCATCCCTTTTGATTTAAATAAAATCAAATTATTTAAGTCAAATGGGTCAAAAGAATCTAACATCATCTTAACTAATCTAATCCTAATCAATCTAATCTAATCACCCATCACATCCTCTAGCTTTTCCCACTTGCACCAATAAAGCATTTTAATTCATTTATTAAAATCATCATTTTCCCTCAACAAAGCATCTTTTGAGAGTATTCCTCAAGTTTGAATTTCAAAGCAAGTTGACTTGTCCCCTCGTATGTAATGGAAATAACTTCCCTCTTACATGTCCCCCTTGGCATTAAAGTCACCTTTTCTCCCTCCAACAAGCAAAATTTGAAATTTGAAAAGGCCAACCAATCTCATTTATTGGCACATTGACCAAAAATTGCACATTCCTCAACCATTCACAAGGTGACAAGTGGCTCCATCTCATTGGCTAAAACATTATCCCACATTTCTCTCTTTTAAACACTCTTTTAACTTGAGAGTCTATAAATGGAAGCTTCATTCTTCAACAAATCATCCACAATCTTATGCAAAGTTACTCTCTTTAATTAAGATCTAATTTTGTCCACTTCACTCCATCTTCAAGGCATTGTATCATTTGAGTTTTGTCAAGGATTGGGAAAGGATCACTTTGCACAAGTGACACCAATCTACTATGGAAAAGGTACATACAATGCTTATATTTGTCTTTTAATCCTTGTTATTTGTTGCATTTTTTGAGTATTGACATGTTATTTCATAGGGGTACTTAGCGAATTTGTATGCACTAACCTTTATCATGATGTTTAATAGGTATGCAGATTTGAGAGGTGCTCACACACACACACACACACACACACATATATATACAATGTGAATTGTATCTAAAAATCAATGCTTCAAAACATAGACAGGTACATATGCACATATATATATTTAAGTGCAATAGAGGAATTGTATGATAGGTATTAGAATAATACTTATTTTTTACTAAATATTATACAAAATAATTCAGTCCCCATGTATTGAGTGCACCAGCTCCACCACTACCAACTCACTTAATTACGAAGCTCCATGTCGCCAAAAAAAAAAAAAAAACTTGCACAAGTTCCTGCCGAATAAGGCATCCCTAACATCGACAAATCCAATTCACTACTAGCCTGATAAAAATCCTAGCTAAAAATTCAACCACATACTTACATACACTTGACTGCAGTAACCATTGTCTACTCCACACATTACATTTGTCCATATTCCTATAGTTATCTTTTCATGTTTTTGTGAAAAGAATTTTTTTGGTGAAAGAAACAAGATTTAACTGCAATTTCTTCATCCATATAAAACCATAACACTAGATGCCCATGCAAAACAACTTGTAGATTCCACAAAACAAATAAATAAATCATTTTTGCAAAACACCCATGTATACTCAGTTACAGATTTAGCAGAGCAACAATTTTAAAACCCTACAACCTCCTAGGAAATGGAGCCAAAGTCGACAATTTTTACATTTCTCTCCTACCAAAACAACCAGGGATATGTATACATATGTACATATGTGTGTGTGTGTGTGTATACAAACTTAATCATACTTTAGTGTTATTCTAGTACCTCTTTTACAATTTCTCTATTTCTTTATAATATTTAGTATGAGCTGATGTAGCTGGAATTTTCAATGAAGTTTGTGGGGTTATACTCTTTTTAACATGGGTGTTTTGCATACATGATTAATTTAGTGCTAATGGGTATGTGTAGGATCATGATGGGCCAAAAGTGGCAATATTATGGGTATTTGTAGGGTATGGGCTGTGAATTGATGGAAACAAAAAGGGTTTTAGAGGAGATTCTCAACTTTCCACCAATAGAAGTATGCTTTTAATTTGAATTTAATAACTAATTATTATTAATTTTCTATTAGAATTATGACTAAAGTCTGGTCAATAGGCGATTGAAAAACATCTATAACAAAACGGTATCACATTTTTGAATCCCAAAGAAACATGCATCACATTCTATGCTTCACATGATATGGGATTAAAAGAAAAATTAAATTTCAAATTGAGTTTTGACCCAAAGTTTGAATGGTAAAGCATCTGATTTTTATGTTTTAAAAGTTTAGCAATAAAAATTCATAATTAATTATTTACTTGGAAAAATTACAAAAAATATGCATCACATCCCAGGACATGAGTCTTCCTAATTATATATAAAATATTATAAAAAAAATATTATCATTTTATTATGGTTGAGATTGGTGGGGCTGGGGCAATATTTTTCCACTGAGATTTAAAGTACTATTGCATTGAAATTTCAAATTTTTCACCGAATAGATTTTATTTATTTTAAATAAACCTACCGGTTTAGAAACTACATTCAATTTTCTCACAGTTGTATTCTTACATATTTTGAAATAATATAGATAACTTATTCAATTTTTTATGTCAAGTTACTTTAACATTGATTTGAATTTTTTGCCACTTAAGGGCCTTTTTTCCATGATGATGCTGCACATACCACAATGCCATGCTGTTATATGTTTTAATCTTTGATGTTATACCCATTTTGGAGACTTCAAAGAGATTATCGCTCTTTATGGGTGCAAGAATTGTAGTGGAATCATTATTTACAAAGTATCCATTATTTCTAATCTTGATTAATTAATCATCATTGATTTTAAAAAATACCCATGTCAAATCACTTACAAATTTTGCAACGCTAGAGTTTCAAAACCCTACAATCTACTAAAAAATGGAGGAAAATTATGCGATGATTTTAACAATAGTCTGCTATCAAACTAGCACCATAATGGATCTTTTGATATCATAACTTCATGAAAGTATTCTTTCCCATATTGCAACATTGAATATTGTATTTACCTTGTTTGAGGACACCAACTCCACCACCCCCAACCGATGTTTACATATAGAGAAATAGGGAAATTGTAACAAAACTCTATAAACATTGACAAATGTGTCTATCCTTCCAACTTTCCAAATCAATTATTCAAACACATTTCGTCAAGGAACCACCTATTTTCTCTATGTTATGGCAATAATTATATGATGGAATAATCTATCCAAAATGCATATAACACCACAGGGTTAATTGAAAATTTGAGCTACATTGTTTGGTATTTAATATTATGGACATTTTTTTAATGCAAAATACCTATGTAAAACAACTTATAGAATTCACAGCACAACAGTTTCAAAACCCTCAAATCTATTATAGAACGGACCCAAGGATGACTATTATTACAATAGCCTCATACACAAGCAACACCGCAATGGCTCTTTTGACAATGCGACTTAACCAATACATTTTCTTGCCTTACAAAGAAAGAAAAAAAAAATTAACTATTTGTTATGGGAAAATTTGAATAGATGATGGAAAAATAGTATCATACAACATATTCATAGAAGGAAATGATGTAGGAGAATCCTTTGTTCTTGGTTATCTTGCATCAACCAAAAATATTTTCTTTCAATTTTGTTCTTATTTTGTTCTTGCTCAGTTCATGTTGGTGGACTTGTCATATTTTCTCACTAGACCCTACAGATCTTTGTGTACATTGTGGACATGTTCATTTTCTTTATTCCAAGATTTGAGCATGATTGGGTCTTTTTCCATAAAGTTAGCGCTTCCAGAGTTCACAAAAATTTCTTGAACTGACACCATAATAGTTTCCAAGCCTAACGGCTAATTTGATCATTTGTGGATCATCCCCATGACTTGTGGATCTTGACTATGTTATCTTAAATGTTCTATGGAGTGTCCTTGACCTTCATTATAGGTCCACACTTCATTCTATGCGCCTGTTGATGTAGTAATTCAAATTTAAGGCCGACCTATTCATGTGCACATTACATTTTCTTTCCTTGGGGAATGTGATGATCTGTGGCTGACGCAGATGTTTCCAGAATTGTGGATATGATATAAATGTTGTAATTGATCAGTAGTAGTAGTGGTAGTAGTATTTGATTGAGTAGATAACAATTGATCCAAATTGTAAGATTTGAACTCCCATATAGGAGCATATTGGAATGTTGTAATTAGGACATGTTATATCAGACCTATGAGCTAAATTTGCAAGCCTAGATGTTTTTGGCTGAATGTAATTGAGATTTTTGTTAATCAAAATATTTTCATCTGCATTTTCTTCCATATTATGTGTTGCTTTCGTTGTGTCACTCATGTTGCATGGTTTGGATTTTTCTCCTTGAGGAGCCTCCTACTATGGCTACATCAAATTGGTATCAGAGTGAGGTTCGATACATGTGAGGTCATTAGAATTTATGGAGTCCTATTGAAGATTTTTTGTGGGGTGGCAGATTGAGGATCCAACTTGCAGCTATAAAGGACTTGTGTAAAGATGGTGAGAAGAAGAAATTTTAGAGGAAATGGAGCGCATGGAAGTGTAGAACCAACTTTAATGGAGATGTTGAGAGGAATTACTACTAGATTAGATGTAGTCGAAATGGCCTAGAGAAGAGGTCAACCAGTTGATGACGTGAGTGATGAAGAGGTAGAAGTTGAGGATGAAAGAGTAAGAGAAGAGCAACCTGGTCTTCATCAGGGAGAAGAGAGGCTCATAAGAGCCCTAACAAGAGAAAATACAAAACCACATTTCAATCCACTAGATTATAATGGTAAGTTGGATTCAAAAGAATTGCTTGATTAGATCACAAATATGGAAAAGTATTTTGAATTTGAAGGTACCATTGAGGATAAGAAGGTGAAATATGTTTGTACAAAGTTGAGAGGACATGCATCCCTTTGGTGGGAACATTTGCAGACAAATAGGAAACAAAGAGAAAAAATAAACAATAAAATCATGCGATTGGATGGTGAACATATTGAAAATAAATTTTATGCCTATAAATTATCATATTAGTTTGTTCTAGAAGTTGCAAAATCTAAAGCAAAAAGAATCAAGTGTGACATAGTATAATGAGGAATTCTATAAGTTGAATATCAGATGTAGATATTGGGAGGATGAGATTGAACAAGTATCTAGATATGTGAATAGTTTGAGGTCATATATATAGGATGAAATTAGTTTGATCAATTTGGTGAGTGTGGAGGAAGCATATCAGTGTGCCCTAAAGGTAGAAGAGAACCTGAACAAAAGACATGAGCAGAGATAGAGAGGAATAGATGGAAGATTTCAAAGAGGAAGAACTTTTGTGGGAGGAAGAGGATCTTTTCTAGATCAGAATAAGGATAGGGAGGTCAGTAAGAATGATAATTCATACTAGATAGGTGATGGAAACTCTTATAGAAGAGGAGGATATGGTTACAGAAGAGATGATAAAGGACATGAGAAAAGGATATTCAAAGGAACTTGCTTTAAATGTGGTGGAGAAGGACATAGAGCATTTGAATGTGATTAGGGAGAGACAAGTAGGAAGACAAAGAACAATAGAAGAATATCCTTTGTTGAGGAAGAACATGTTGGATCATCTAATAAACTGGAAGGAGAAGTGTTAGTGAATATGAGAGTGTTGTGTTAGAGTGAGTTGGTAAATGGTAAATGTTGCAAAGTGATTATTGACAATGGAATTTTTGAGAAACTGGTTTATGAAGAAATGGTGACTAATATGAATTTGGAAAGGTTGAAACACCCGAAGACCTATCAGATGGCTTGGATTTAATATGAGAATAAGATACCGGTAAGTGAACAATGTTTGGTGAAATTAAAGATAGGAAATTACCATGATGAAGTTTTGTGTGATATCATACATATGGATATATGCCATGTTTTTTTGGGAAGGCCTTGGTAGTGTGATAGATAGGCTATTCATGATGGAAAGATGAATATATGCACCATTTTTGCTAATGGGATGAAGCATATTTTTTTTCCATTGGAGGATGTTCCTAAAGTTGAGGTTTGTACGAATGCTAGGGTTTTCCTAGTTGATGGAAGGAGATTCCTTGATGGATTGAGACATGAGAATGTGTGTTATGCCTTAGTTCCTAAGAAGGCTAAAGAATTGAAGCATGTAGAAGAACACCTGGAAGAGGTAAAGGAATTGCCGATAGAGTATGAGGAGATCATTTCAAATAATGTACCTAATGGAATACCACCTATAAGGAGTATTACTCATTGTATGGATCTGATTCCTAGAGCTAGTTTTCCTAATAAAGCATCACACTGGATGACACCAACATAGAATGAATAGTTGAATAGAAAAGTGCAAGAGTTGTTGAGGAAGGGTTTGATTAGAGAAAGCTTAAGTCCATGTGCAGTACTAGTTGCGCTAGCACCTAAGAAGGATGGAGAATGGAGGATGTGTATAGATTCTAGAGCCATAAACAAGATCATGGTGAAATATAGATTTCCTTTACTTTGGATGGATGGAATTATGGATTGTTTGAGTGGAGCTAGATACTTTGCGAAGATAGATTTGAAGAGTGCATATCATCAGATCAAAATCAAAGAAGGGGGTGAGTGGAAAACAACACTCAAGAAAAATGAAGGATTGTATGAGTGGTTGGTGACGCCTTTTGGATTAATAAATGCATTGAGTATTTTCGTAAGGTAGATGATTGAGGTATTGATGAAATTTTTGGGTAAGTTTGTGATTGTGTATTTGGATGACATCTTAATTTTTTGTAAGAGTATGGAAGAAAATTTGTTGCATATAAGACAAGTTTTGTTGAGGTTGAGAGAAGAGTAGTTGCAGATAAACATCAAGAAGTGTAGTTTCATGAAGGAAGAGTTGGTATTGTGGACATAAAAATCTGCAAATGGCTAAAATTCTAACACACACCATTAGCATGATTAGTATTTCAAAAGAAAGAAAATATTCAATATCCATATGAGATCATCCAACATGCTTTAAAATGCAATCCAATAACAAGATAACTAAAGAATCTAAAGAAAAACATGAACTATACCTCTCCCATATTGGATTGGTTCCACTTTGATATGAAAAGTGGCCCTTTCACAACCCTTGACAAGCCAATTATGAAGATACAATGCTATGATAATGGGAAAAAATAGCTCTCAATGCGAAGAGAGTAACTTTGCATGAAGATTGTGGATGATAAGAATAAAGGATAGCCTCTCCATTTATAGAATATTATGATGAGAGAAGAGGAAACAAGGATGAATGTGGGACTGAATTTCAACCAATGGAAATGTGCCACTTGTCAAGATATGGATGGGTGAAGGATGTGCAAGTTTTGATGAATGTGCCCATAAATGCATATATTTGAAATTTAAAAATGTTCAAATGACAAGGTGGAGGGAGATTCAAATGGAGTAATGGCCACTTGGCCCAATGCAAAAGGACTTGTAAGGTGAAATAAATATCTTGTTGGAAGGACTCATCCCACTTGGAGGGAGATTTGAAATGGAGGAATATTCCACTTTTATGCTATGTTGATGGAAATTAGAAGATTTAATAAATCAATTAAATGATTTATTTTTTCAAGTGGGAAAGGCTAGATGATGTGACATGCATTAGATTAACCTTAATCATGATTTGATTAACTTAAGTGAAGATTAGGTGATTTGACCTATGTGATTTAGATTTATGGATTAAAATAAATCAAAAGGAGATGGAAAGTGATTTAGACTTAGTTAAATAAATATTTTGATTTATTTAGCTAAAGGGAATGATGTTAATACTAAAGATGAATTTATTTAATTTAAATGGAATACTTTAGAGATTAATCAAATAAACTTGATTTATTTGATGAATGGATGAATATGACTTATTTAAATGTATGATGCCAATTTTGCATGTCTACATTTTTACCCTCTTTGAAGCAATGTACTTGTTGTGTTGGTTTAAAGAATAAGCTTGCTGTGATCAAATTTCAAATTTTTTCTTATTTTTCGGATGCCCTAGTAGAAAGAAGTACACTAGTACATTTCCCCCTTGAGAAATCGAGCGAAAATATCCAATTTGAGGGTTGATCTCACGATAAAGATGTTCTAGATGGACATATGGATGGTTATGATGATGATCCAAATGAGATGGTTTCAAGATGCTTAGAATAACCAATCTATATTATCCTAAACAACTTAAAATGATGATGGACTGCATGTGAGATGAATGATGCGATGATGCCTATATGATTATGCAATGGATGTTTTATGCAAGTGTATGGTTTATGAAATTCTTAGACTAACATACCTATATTATGAAATGATGAAAATGTAATGGATGTGAATGATATGCAACATGCTAATGGTTTATGGATGTAGAATGGATGCATTGGTGATGATGATTACCTGATCATGACGCGATGTTAGTGCGGAAAAGAAGAAATGAGATGATGACAAGAGGAT
The DNA here is from genome assembly GCA_007258455.2 of Sequoia sempervirens. NCBI lineage: Eukaryota > Viridiplantae > Streptophyta > Pinopsida > Cupressales > Cupressaceae > Sequoia > Sequoia sempervirens. The sequence continues at coordinate 15,491 of VDFB02038527.1, forward strand.
CCAACAAGCCAATTTTATGAGAGATGATGATGAGAAATGGATGATGATGATTTTATTATTAGGGATTGGGACTTTAAAATGGATACTTACCTTATGTTTGATAACACACATAGATACAATGCATCAAGGTATAAATAACCAGGATGGCATTGTACCTAGTGTGATGGACTTTGACTTGACAAAGAGATAGGAGTATTCTTGTTCACACTTGACATACGGAAACCTTGCTAGGATGCATCTAACAAAGCGAGTATTCACCAAGTTATATTACAGGAACATCCAACAAGCACAACAGACAACAAGATAATGATCGATGCCCCATTCCTTTCTCTCTAATTTTCTTTCATTAGACATCATCGAGAGATCATTGGAATGAGTGCAATAAGATAAATCAAAAAGAAAAGATCAAACACACAAAAAAGTCAATGTTCTTCATACCTCTAGCCAAAGGGATTTGTTTATTTTAGGATAAGAAAAAAAATTATTTCCAATAGATAATGCCCATTGTAGGAAGGATACATCCTAGGACATGTTAGTGGATGGCAGCACGTCATTTTGTTTATCCAAAGTGTTTTACCAAAAGATAATGCCCATTGTAGGAAGGATGCATCATAGGACATGTTAGTGGATTGTGGCAAGTTGATAGGTTGTTCAAAAAGGCTATTGATATAAGGTTGATTGACATGTTTGTGAATGATCAAGAGTTTGATTTTTAATTTAAAGGTTTGTTGCTTCAGTTTTTATTTTGCGTTTGAAGTTTGTTTTTGTTGATTGTTGTACTTGTTTCTATTTGTATTTCCAAAGGATGAAGGTGACAATTGTTTATTATGAGTGATTCTTATTGCGGGTGAAAGTGAGATGAGATGGATGGATTTTTTTCAAATATTTGGATGTTTTTGGAGTTTTTAAATGTTTTGAGGTTGTTTTTTGGGTTTTTTCCGAGATTTTGCAAATGTTTTGATTTTTAAATTTTCCAATGGTTTTTTATTTTCTGAGATTTTATGAATGTTTTTGGATTTTGATGTTTTTGGAATGTTTTTGTTTTTTTGTATCTCAAGGGTTGATCAAATATTATCCTTTCCTATGTTTAAGCTCAGAAACAATGTAGTTCGGATACCATGTTTTTGACATTTTCTAATTTTTGACCTATTCTGGGATTTTGATATGACTTGGATTTTTTTAGATTTTTGCATGATTTTGACTATTTGGATATGGATATGTGTGACGATATCAGTGCTCTATTTTTGGAGTTTTTTGAAAACCAAGCTAAGGTTGATTGATCAGATTGATGGATTAATGATGATAACATTATTGAGGATACGCAACAATGCAAGGATAGTGTTTAAGCAACAAGAGGATTAGTATGGATATCCCAAGATGATGAGGGATTGATTGGATTTTATTGATCAAGATTGATGATGATAACATTGTTGAGGATACACAACAATGCCAAGATAGTGTTAAGCAACAAAACGACTGGGAAGGATACCTTGAGATGATGATGGGTTGATTAGATTTGATCAATCAGGATTTGTATAGCTTGGTTTGGAACAAAAGTTGGTTTTGGATGATTTGATGTGATGTTGAAGAACACGTTAGATGCAACTGATACTGATTGTTTGGATTGATGTTCGATGAAAGATAAAGCTTGATAAGGAACATCTTCTTGTGAAATTATGCCATGGTCTAGTGATTTGGATTTTTGCTCACAAGTGCTTTGACCAATTTGATTTCATGTTCTCCAATGTTCGGATCACCACATAAGTTGGAGGATATAGATCAGTATTTATTCCTAAAGCAAGATGTAAACATCTACCCCCAGTGTCTAGCAATGTATGGAATGTCATAGATGGACGCTTGGATAGGTGTATGGATGGATGGATATGGATTATCTTGCAATAAGATAAGGTATTTGGATAGAGGATGATTATTTGGATAATGCTTCATCGCTTAGATAATGTTGGGTAGGATAGGATCAATGAAAATGACCCATGTCAAGATGTTTACCATAAGCAAGTGTAAATTGTACACTAAACTTTTACCAAGATCAAGATAACTTGGAAGATGGATGCAAACATATGCAAATGGATTGGATAAATGGTTCATGGATGAATGGATTTATTATGGATGAGATGGATGGAATGTTTGATTTATTATGGATGGGATGAGATATTTCCACCCGAATTGGTGCACGTAGATGCTCGATTGTACACATGATGCCTATTTGCCAGGATTTCATTGGAGGATGATTTTTCTCTATACTATTTTTAATCCTTTTTCTTTTCTTTTTTAACTTTTTGGATTTTCATACATTTTATTGTTTTGACTTTTTGAAAGATTTTAAACTCTTATTGAACCACCTAGTGTTGTCGATATAGATGCTTCTGTCATAATGTTCCATCGATATCTTGCTTGAAGAGGCTCATTTTCCAAGATACATGCACTTGAATGCAACTTTTGAGATTCCTAATCTGCTTTGTCAATATCAGAGTTATCTTTGTCTCTATGCCCACATCGAAACAAAGTGTCTTCTAAATCCTTATGATGAAGGGTGGCTTCCAATACATGGTCAATATGAGAATTGGATATCGTGTGTGGAGGCATGGATGGAGTGTGTTTAGGAATAAAAGATGGATTGATTGACAGTTTGGAACCTTTAACTCTCCAAACATGGGAAGATGAGCAATGATGGGTGGATACAAAAGTGTGTGTGGAATTAGGACCAATTTTTTGATACACTTTGTAGATTGCTTGAGAAGCCTTATTTTTCCTTTATGGACATCTTTGATGGATACTCTTCCCTTTTTAATTTTTCCCCATAGTTTCTTTGACAAATGGAGTTTGATAGGGATAATCTTTCTTTGTATTCTTTCCATGTGTATTTGATTTGTCCTTCACGCTTCACTACTTCTTTTCCTTTGATGAGGTTCTTCTTGCTTTGATTTACATCCTTGTTTTGATGTTGGTCACAATTCGTGGATGGGGTGATGGGTGGATGTAGATTCCTGATGTGTCTAGTTGTAGTATTGGCATTGGCTTCACCATAAGGATTCTTCATGCTCCCTATGTTGATGTTTGCTTGAGACATAGTTTCCCCTACTATTGTAGAAGTATTACATTCATGTTTTGATTATACCTACTCTAAGAGCCCTTGTTTAGTAAGCATTCTCTGATAAATGACCACAGCAGATGATGTTATTTCCATTTGTTGCTTTGCTAACTCTGGAATATCTTGTTTTGTCTAACCTATTTACTTGAGTGGATAGTGTTGGATATCTTCATACATGATGTCCTTAGTTTGAATTTTGGATATATCTAATCTTGATGTTGACAACTTAGTTTGACTATAGGAATCAATAACCTATTCTTTTTTTGTAATAATGTTAGGAGTAAAGGAATCTTGTTTTGAATGAAGATCATCTATGTGTCCATCCACAAAAAGAATATCATGGGTAGATGGAGGAGTATGTGCTATGTGGATATTTTCATCTTGTATAGATAGGAAATTTTCCATTAGATCATTGTAGTAGCTTGGAGATACAAATTCTTGATCTTGAATGATTTGGGAATTGCTTTTGAAATGCTTTGGATCAAGTTCTTGACATGGGTCAGTTTCAAAGGATGAATTACTTATAAAGGGTTCTTGGACATCATCATTATTCATGGGAAGTGGCTCAATATCCTCTTGATCTTTGGGTGGACTTAGGCCAAATGTTGAGTTGAGGATCCTTTCAGTATTTGTAACCATGAGGTCAAAGGGTGTCAACATGTCTTGGAAAGGACCATTGCTAGACCTTGGTAAAAAATGATGATCATGCTTTGGAATAGATTCTTGAGATGTTTTATCTAACTCATTAGGTGATGTAGAGACATTTTCAACATGATCATTGGTTGATGGGTCATGGATTATGTCAATGGGATCAAATAATTCTAACACTCCTTGAAATAGATGACTAAAAAGTGGCTCTTGATTTATGGTGAGTTGATCATAATATGGGGTAGAAACATCTTCAATGTGTTCATCAATAGATAGATCTTGATCATTGTTTTCAACAATTGTGGTCGAGATATTATGAATGTCTTCAACCATAGGGTCAAGTGATGTTGACATTTCTTGAAGTGGATCATTGTTGGGTTTTGTTGGTGGATTTTGATCATGATTGAAAAGTGACTCTTGATATATGTTGATTTGATCTTCAAATGAGGTAGAAACATCTTCAAGCTGCTCATTGATGGATAGATCTTGATCTTTGTTTTCAACAATTGTGGCGGAGAGATTTTCACTACTATCGCTAGTGGTTGAATCTTGATCATTGTCCCCAATAGTTATTATTTTTTGATCAATAAGGTCTTGGATGAGATTTTTTAGTCGAATAAAATTTTATGTTGCATGTCCCCTTGTTTTTTGAAAATCACAATGGTGCTCCTCATTATACCCTAATGGTTTAACTAGGGGTTCTTGATAGTTCCCATAGATGGGGAGCTTGATGAGATTTTACTGTAGCAATTGTTGTAGGACTGATTCGATTAGTTTCCCAAGTGGTGTGTATTTTTTTTTGTTCGCTTGTGAGATTTTCATTTTGAATTGGCCTTGTGGTGGTTGATTTTGGAGATGTGTTGATTGATCTTCAACATGTGGGGGTTGGATTTGTTGATGTGGTGTATCTTGATATCTAACTTCTTGACATTGGAGATATTGTTCTTGATGTAGTTGTGGACACTACTCAATGCTTTGATGACATGGTTCAACCAATGGTAGAGTGTATTGATTTTGGTGTGAAGATGAGTCTTGGAAAAATGAGTCAATTGTTTTGGTAAGTGAAGCAATTTGATCTCATAAAATTTGATTTTGATTTTGATCTTGACACCCTTGATATAGTTGATTTGGTTTTTGTTCAAGCAGATTTGGAATGCATACTTGTGGTGTTTGCATGGGATCATGAACAAATTAATTTTGGACAATGTTATGACTTGGGGTGATGCTTTGATTTGGCACGATAGGTTGAAATTGAACATTTTTGTGGTTAGGAATCACATTGCCTTGATTTAGGTAACTTTGATTTTGCATGGTGTTACCTTGACTTGGATCAATACATGGAGTTATTAACATCTTGTTTTGACTTTGAACAACATTTGTACGATTTGCAAACATATCTATCCCAAAGTTTACCAAGTGTGGATTTGAAACATTCATGCTTGGTAAGCTTCTACTTGGTATATTCAAATTTGGCATGTATGGATTTGATGGGATAATGTTGTTCATTTGTGGAAGACTCATGCATTGGTATTTGGTTGATAAATTTGTAGGTTTGGACTTGGATTTAAATATACCATTGGGAAAGGTGTTCCAAACTCTTGATTGGGCATACTCACATTTGTTGTACCATTGAGGTTTGTAGGGGATAATGATCCCATGTACAGATTGTATAGATGTGAGTTTTCATAATCAATCGACATTGTAAGGCTTTGAAATTTTGGTTGACTTGGATTACTCATGATGTATGAATTGAGTTTATATTCCATGTATTTCTAGTGTTTTGACCTTGTTGCAAAAGTGACCTCTAAGGTGTTTGGGACCAATGATCAAATGAAGGATGAAAGGGGTGAATGATATGGGTGTCAAAAATTTTAGGAACTTTGGATCAATGCTAGACTTTAGGATTTGATTTTGATTGTTTTAATTAGATAATGAACTTGTAAACCATAAGATGTTATATGTTATCTTAGGTTGAACTCACTCAAATGTGTGTTGATTTAACTGTGTGTGGAAGGATTCATCCAAACACACCTAACTAAATAAATGATTTTGATTTGGTTTAAGGATGTACCCAAGTCTAGACAAATATTTTTTCGTAGCTCTTAAAGTTGTTTGGTGGGATGGATTTTGATAGATGTTTGGGCTCGATGAAGTGTTTGATTTTGATCCTAAATGAACCTAAGAAGGACTTTTGTTTATTAGACCAAGATATTGAAGAACATTCTTTTCTCTATTTAAAGTAGTTCAAACCAAAAGACCAATGTTTGTATGTAAACAATATGACCAAAAGGTGCTAAGCACATGTGTGGGGTCCAATTGATTTAATCATTGCTTAATGGATTCTTTTTATCATAGACACTTATCGATTAGTTTTTGGACTAGATTTATAATGTATTAAGTTATTCTCATTCCACAAGGTGTGTTATGTGGAACTTTGATGAATTCAAGGAAATTTTTACCTATTTGCTGACTTTAGTGCAAGCAAATTGAGATGAAATTCAAATATTTAGAACCTCTTAGAATGTAATCCCTACGAAAAGCAATAACACTTAAATTTGGTCAATTGTATTTGCTTCCTAAAGGGTTTGAAGTTTTGATGCCAATGTTTAATGTTTGTTTCCCAATGTTTACGAACAAGAAAAATTTTTTGTAACCAAGAACAAGCACAGTCCTGTGGATATCAAAGACTATATTTGTTGAATCCCCACTTGGAAAAATCTAGCTACACTTATTTTGAGTGAATGGTTAGATGCTTGAACCCACTGACTCCCCTCCATGACTAACACTTCTCAGGGCAACCAAGCATCAGAACCCATGAAACTCCCATGGCATACTTTCCATTTCTACTAAAAATCGTAAAAGTGTGGGGTGGTTTCAGAATGACGGTTCTTGCACCAACAAATAGATAGGGATTTTGGCCTTTCTACAACAAGGGTTTTAATTCAGACTTTCCATTTGTAGGAGTTGACCCATCGAGGTGAGAGACCATAGCTGCCCTTCTTGTCAGAGCCAACCATGTGATATTGGCCTTTGTTCTAGTACCCAATTTTATATCCCAGCTAGAAATACTCTTGGCTTTAGAGTGTTACTGGTTGAGTCCCTCCCTTGGGTGAGTACTTTTTCCCCAAGGCAAGCCCTCTAAGATAAACAAAAGTGAGCAAACATATATGTAACGTGATCGATCTTTGTTGAGAAACAAAGAGAGAATACACGTGATAGGTTTACTCACACTCGCAAGATTTTTTGTTCATTTTTAGTTCCAAAATGAAGTGTGGAGGCAATCACTTTATCCTGACCTAAGACCACCAAAAATCCTTTTGATTCTCAAGATCACCATGAGGCACTAGAGAAGTGCATACATCTTTTCAATGGTGTTAATTTTAGTAAGCAATCACAAAACAAAGTAGCACTTGTTCATTTTAAGTCCACAAAGCAATGGTGAATTATTTTTTATAGTGCCAAATCAAATGGGGAATTTTCCTTGTTCAATTGTTAAATCCAAAAACCAACTCTAGTAAGTTTGTCCTAAAGTTCTTTTTAAGTTCCTTTGTTGTGAAAATCAAAATGTTCTTTTTAAGAGCCCAAAAAAATGTGAGTTGATCTAAAATAGAAAACTAAAGCATGGGATGGAAGCTCTTTAAAGCATTTAAAAATGCTTTGTGAATTTCAAGTTTTAATGCCCGATTTCTTTTCAACTCCAATCTCGCTTTGCTTTCGCCTTATTCCAACACTAGATTCCAATGTCAACCTTCACCAGCAAACATAATATCTTAGAAATGAGATTTATTTCAAAGAATCTATGAAGCCTATAGTGTTATCAAAGTTTATACTTGTCATGCAACCCCAAGTTGGAAAACCAAATGATTGGCTATGTAGAAAAATCTTTGAAGGTCCCTCCATTGAATTGTAGTTGACAACTATATTTCACCAAATCAAGTTATGCTTATCCCATTATTGTAGCATTATGGAGAGGTATCCAATAGTCCATGAAAGCTATTTAAATTCACCCAACTATTAGAAACTAGACTTAAATGCAATATTAGTGAGAAAATATCACACCCACTCCAAGTTAAGTGATTTTAATTCTACTTGCCAGATATAACCCCACTTGACAAAGATTTGGGGAAATCAACCTGCAAAGAGTGATTGAGTTTTTTCCAAGCAAAAAAGGACTCAAAAATATCTAAAGTAAGATTTGCAGCCTCCAAATGCTATGTGCAACCTGCAAAGAGTGATTAAGTGTTTTCCAAGCAAAAAAGGACTAAAAAATATTTCAAGTAAGATTCACAACCTTTTAATGCTATGTGCAACCATTATGATTTTCACAAAATAAAAAGAGTTTGTTGGGCCAAATAATGATTGAGAAGCCAAAAGAAGAAGTTAGACATAGCAACACAGTACAAACTCACATTCAATAACAAAGCATTCATAACTTACATTCATAACTGGATAACACTACTGAGCTAAAGACCATAGCATTTAAGGAAAGTGCATCAATTGTTTAGTTGTCATTATATGTCTCATTATTTGTTGTCAATGATTAGTATTAGCCAAAACCATGCAACAATTACAACAGAAATGCACAATTTTTTTACACATTACACCTACTTAAAAAAAACCTAGTGCTTGATTAGAATAGTGAATGGTAATGGATGGGCCTATTTTCCTGATCGGTTGCACTTGATATTGATTGAAATAGTAGCAAACTTGTACCAAATTTTGAACAAATCAAAAGAAAACAAAAGATAATGATGATCATCATCACAAGTTCCTAATTTTGGAGCCAAAATTAAGATGGAATCAAGTAGTAAATCAAAGATAATGTGGCCACCATCCCCACCTTTCATTTATGTCTGTGTTCATTGTGTCCCTGTAGCTGTCCATTACAACATGGAAAGCAGATTCCCAAACCCAACACAAGCATTACTATTACAAGCAATGGACCAAATCCAGCTTAATCTTGTCTGAACGTGAGTTTA
>VDFB02038528.1:0-10794 GCA_007258455.2 Sequoia sempervirens
GGTTTTTTATGTTGTTAACCAGGTTTGTCTCTTAATCTACCTATGGAATTGCCAATTCTAATCAAGGGCAGCTCAGAGGACCTGGACCAACTGACGAGGATTTTAAAATAACCTCCTACACTTCGGGTTCTGCAAGACCCAGGAGGGTGATCCCTATAATTTGTTTATGATCTCTGCACCAAACTCATAAATAATCATTAACAAAATTATAGATAATCCCACAAATGGCTCAACAGAATAGGATATCACTAAAATGAATGGGCCTTTCACTAGTAATGTCAGCTACCTAGAGCATGAGATAATTACAACATTATTCGGTATCTTATGATAGTCATTTGCAAAATTTGATGACCCTAAGCAAAAGAAACATACAGACACAAAAGATTTACAAACTTATGCGATTTGAATTGCCACGCCTACCGTGGGAGTCAAACTCATAAAAGCGATCCACCAATTCGACAACAAATTTAAATACTCAGCATATAGGATCCCTGACAATGTTGCATTACAACATTATCAATTTCTACCCCAACCCGATACTTCTTATTTAATCTTTTTACAAACATACCCATCCATGATTTCATCCAAGCATTTTAATTAATTCTTTGAATTAAAGCCAAGGCCAGCTTACCACATTGAGATGATGAGATGAACATCATAATCCTTGATTATTTTATTCAAAACATGATATGTTTGTACAGAGGAGAGACTCGAGCTCAAGATATATCATCTTAGCTTGAAATGTTGGTATTGTTATAAAACATGTGGTCTTCATAAGTTTAAAACCCTTTACAAAATAACCCAAACCTAAATTTCCATAGTATTCACAAAAGTTTTTACAATTTCTTGCTCTGCAACTTTACCTAGACTCAACTACAAAAAATATCTAACTTGCCAGCCCTAATTTATGGCCTTGAAATCCTTCTTATAGAAAATGAAGGAGCAACAAGCATCAGGCCATAAATTACACGTCATTGATCAATTGGACCGCTACATCCCATTTCAAAATTGAAAACACAACCACCAAACCCTGGAGCATCTTTCTATTAATTCCACTCATTGCAAAATAACCACAACATCTGTTACTCCTTGAAAACTGCACCCAAAACTGCCATGGAGCAAAACCAAAATTCAGTTATACATAACTGTTGAGCTATCAGTTGTCGGTACTATACACCACTTCACTCCTCCTCAGTTAAGTACTTGTCAACCCAACTCTGATATTCCTCATTCGTCAGCCAATTAAAATCCATCACCTCCTTCATCTTGGTACTGTAAGGTGTGAACTTCACTACAACCTGGTTGGCCTCCCTTTCAAATGATTCCAAAAACATGCTAGTATTAATTATTTTATCACCTTTACCAGCAAGTATGGGTTTGAATCATCACAAATTAATTTAATTTGTTCTGGGTAATAACCTCTCTTTTATTTTCACATACATTTGCTGCAATGTTTGACCACTTGTATCCATTATGCGGCGAGAAAGTGTCATCCCAATCATCAGAATTCTTTATTAATTCCTAGTTTTCTTACTTCGAGATCATGAGGCAAGGCACAAGTCCATAGTCTTTCAAAATTTAGTGACTTTTAATAGTTGGGGCCCTATTATTTTATCAAACCTAGAAGCCTTAAACATAATGTCTAAATGAGTGGCCCACAGGGATCCATTTTTCAATGGAGGTAGAATCTCCTTGACTGCATTATCTTTTTGAATTCCCTCCAAGAATAAAGAATACAAAGAATGTACAACTGGCAGCTTAGAATCAACCTTTTCATTTAAATGCCTTATAACGGTGTCTACCACCTCATTGTGCTTGGCCATAGCATTATCCTCACTCACCCTTAGGGTAGCCTGTAATTCTGTAACTTTGTTTATCATCTTCTCTTTGGTAGGATCTGTAGAAAGCTTAACCTCTTCTTCAACTGGCCCTGGTGCAGGGCTATCAACAAGTGTCTGAATTGGGGATCCAGGAATAGAAATGATTGGAACAACAGGGGGTAATGACCCCGAAGTAGTATGTATTGCTCTAGCAACAGGGGCACTAGAAGATTCTCCCACCTGCCCATATCTCAGCCTATCTACTTTAGATTGCAACTCAGCATTTCTTTGTTGTATCCTACTATACTCCCCAATCATTGTGTTATATTTCTCCATCAAGCTTTTCTTCTTAGCCTCATCTCTTTCAGCTGTTTTCTAGGCCAATTTGGCCACACTCAGTGTTAAGCTTGTGGCCTCTGTTGTTGAGGTTTTAGAGACTCTCTTGATGATGATCCCACCCCTTAAATTTGGATTGAGATCAACTACATTTGGTTTTCTTCCCTGAGGTGCTAAAGCCCATATCACCAAAGTTTCATACTCCTCACTAAAGGCAGAGTCTTGTAGTGCTGCCTTGACTTCCTCCTCACTGCCTTGCATAGGATGCTTTGATTGCATGATAGCATTAAATGCTATAGTATCAGCAATGTCACATTCAAGGAGAAGTAGGACACCAGCTTGAGACACAATTTTCCTTCCATCATCAGGGGTGAGGTTCTTGAACTGCTCTATTAGCTCGGTTTTGACCTTATCATCATTTTCCTGATCAGACCTTTTAGGCCTTGTTTCTCTTCTTTCCTTTCATTTGTCATGATATTCCTAAAGTTTCAACCTCCAGACCAACTGCAAGAACATAGGAGTCTTCACAAAGGCATCATCATCCAGGAATGCCTTGCAGGCCACCATCCTTGCATCCTGAACATTTTTTCCTTTTATATCTATATCAGTCAACACCAATTGTGTTGATTTAGGAGGTGAAGGGGTGCGAACTTGCATGTCTTGATCGGTGACAATTATTTCATCCACCAAAGTGTCTTGTGGTTCCTCAATTCTTGCCTCTTAGGGCTTGGCTCTGGTGGCGGCTCCATAGGGTCATCTCGAGGTGGTGAATCAAGATCCACAATCTTTATTCCTCCAGGCTTTCTAATCCCTTCGCCAGATTATGATGAGGCTTTCATTATTTGTTTACCTTTTCTGTCTCCAACCTCTTCATCACTGCTATTATCTCTTTTTCTTCTGTATAAGGGCCTATCAATTGGTGGCTGACAAATTGGCCTTTCTTCCATAGGCCTCTGCCAATACAGATTTTTCAAATCTACCTCCAAGTTTATCTTCTTGGTCTCGGGGGGTGCTCATATAAAGAGTACTCATCAAATCAATTCTTTTTTGTGAAATAGATGAACTTCATTAATACTTGGTCCAACATGCACTAGGTAACAATTTCTCACATGAAATCATTTTTTCTTTGTCCAATTCTTGCTACATAAATCAAAGGCTGTTCTAATCAATCTTAGGAAAGTTGAAAACATGACAAATTTGCCACCCCATGATTCTTTGTCTATGAGCAAAAGAATCCCTCCAGGGATATCTTTATACAGGATCCATTCTTCAAATGGTAATCATCAAAAAATTGATCAAAATGAACCCATCCACCCTTGGAAAATACAAAATCTGAGACAATAGTATAATCAGGGAACAAAGTCCCTTTTCCTCTTCCTATCAGGTTATCTTCATAGATGCATCCCAGCTACCACAAAACCTCTACAAATCCCATTCTTGATGGTACATTGTATGGAATAATATGGGGGGTTCCTTGGAAACCATAAACCCTTAAGATAGTGCTTATAGGGTATGGAATGATGTCACCCCAATTATGACATACTTTTAACTCAGGCCTTCTTGCTTTGGGCCAGAAGAAATCATGCAAATCCTCAGGAATTCTTGGCATATTTACAATTAGTCTAGCCCTGAGCCTAGAAGCAAAGCAGTTGTCAAACTGCACATACCTAGCATCCCTCTTGTTGTAAGACATATCTACACTCCAGGCCTATACTGGTAGCCTTTCTCCATTTACCTCTTGCCTCAATTCCATCTTCCTGAGAAGAAGCCGACATTCTCATACAAGAACATATGCATTAACAAAGAGTACCAAAAGAAAGGAACACTAGTGTCCCCCACAAATAAGTTCAACAAACCCTCATGCATTCTTTCAGCAAGGAAAGAAGCATAATCATATACTACAGAGAAATTGGGATGCTGAATCTGAGCCCCCATAAACATATAGGCAATGGGCATCATAGTATTAGGACTAAAACCTAAAATTTGGCAAAGTGAGTAGAAGGTTGCCAAGAAATGATCAGCAAAACAATTTAACCCGAAAGGTTCCTGATCAGTCGGGCTGATATGAATCGTGGAACTGCCCACCTTGGCTAGACGAGGAGGAAGCAATTTTGATCTGAAAAAAGGTTGAATCTTGGCATACTCTTTTTTCATCTCCTCGAAGTCAATCTGGACCAAGAATGAGCCATTTTCACTCAAATCAAAAACTCTCTAAATTACATCTACATTTACATTCAAAGAAAACTCACCATCATTATCCCTTATAACCCTTGTGATAAAGATCATATATCTAGCCACTACTAGGAGGAGGTCAACATCAAGGAACACATTCGGTACTACAAGCTTTCCCATATCATACCTCCAACCATTTGAAAAAGGATGAGGTGCATTTCACTGGCCATACCATCTTCTAAACAATTCTAAACCCGTCATTGGTACCCTAGCATCTGCAATGTTGTAAGTTCTATATCTCAACCCTTCACCTAAGGTTGTCCCTCTCATCAAAACCAAACCCCTTTTCTTGTCGTTTGTTGACAGGGGAAATTGGTCAAGGAAATCATCATATAGATTCCTCTGCATGTAGTCAATATAGCCAGAATGTTGTTTTGTTGGCACCATTTTAAACAACTAGGGCTTCTCAGAAAATCAAATTGTGAACAAACTAGTGCTACTCAAAATGAAAACACAGTAGAATTTGCAATTTCCCACAATTCAAGAGAAATAGTAACCCTAAAATCTTAATTCAGAAAATCCCTGATCAACACAACAAAGCTTTTCACAAGAAACACATTCAGACAGAACAGTGATGAAGAAAATAACTCACGAAAATTCACGTTCTATAGAAAATCAAACTCTTGCCAAAATTGCTTTTGAAAGCTCTATCTCTGGCTCTGAACTGCTTCAAATATGCTTGAATGTCTTAGTGGTGAAAGTAGTCTGCAATCAAACATTTGAACTTTATGAACATTGCCGATAGACATCTCATCCGCCATTAAAGCCTACTTGCATACAGCGCCAATGCCTTCAATTGTATTTGATGTAGATTTAAATCTCCACTGTCGATCTCTTGTTTTAGTTAGATCATCGAATGGTCCTCCTTAAAAATGCTAACAACGCCTTCCACATCATCCCCAGGGCCCACCATTATATGTAGCGCTAGGAAGATACACATGGCACTCGCCCGTGATATCGTGATTGCTCAAGTTGGGATTGTGCAATAGTGGTAAACCGCTGATCTCTTCATCGGTGACCACGATCAAGTAAAACAAGGGACAGTCTTAAGGCCTATTCGTTGAGCAGCTTTTTCATCAAGATTAAAACATCGCCGTTGATTATAAACACGTGCACCGCTCAGGCGATTTAGTAACCCACTTGATAACACACTAAAGTCTGATGCATTTATTAAATCATTTTATTTTCTTTTCAGACATCAGCAACCTGGGACACGTGGTGATCACCCGCGATATTGCAATGGCTCAAGTTGGGATCGCGATATGGCGGGGAGCGGTCAGGATGTATCTGTGAGGAGATCAACAGCCATCAAATAACCCCTGCAAAACATTAAACATTACTTAGGAGGAAAAACCCGAGGAAGGGGATGCGGCTTAGGGCAACGACGATCGATGACATAAGGTTGTTTTAAAAACATTAGGCACAAACCCGACTCAGACTTTGGTAAATAAAAGGAGGCCAACAATTAAATATTTATCATTTTATTAAAAGGGGCTAGGCCTTAGATGAGTTAATGAGACATAGGTTGTTTTCTTTTTTAAAAACCTTCTCCAAAAAGTAACGATAGAACAGACCCATACCAAAGATAGAAAACCAAGGGTTTGTGAAAGCAAAGCAATAACTCCAGCCCTAGGCATCACTCGGATAAACAAGACCAGCCAATAATAAAAGAAATCCCAGATGTAAATTTGAGGCTCCATCACAATTCACTATCTTGTCTATGTTATTGCTTACTATTATGCTTTGGTAGATTTTTTCCAAGCATCCATAGCTTGTTTGAAAGCACCTGTTTGAGGTTTTTACTTTTTAGCCATAGCATGAAGGCGTTCAACTGTTTGATAAAATGCTTTGGTAGACATGTATGAAAAATGTGCTAGAATAGAAAAGGGAGTGAACTATTTGAAAAAATGCTTCAAAAAAATGTGGTCTCATGGTGATGGAATGCCATAACGAATGCCATGACAAGCAAATTCCTATGGATTGTCATGGCATTCCATCACCATGAGACCACATTTCTTTGAGGCATTTTTTGAAACAGTTCACTGCCTTGTCTATGCTATTGCTTACTATTATGCTTTGATAGATTTTTTCCAAGCATCCATAGCTTGTTTTAAAGCACCTATTTTAGGCTTTTAGCCATAGCAGCAAGGCAGTGATCTGTTTGATAAAAATGCTTTTGTAGACATGTATGAAAAAATTTTGGTAGCATAGACAACTCCGCCACCATCTAATATTTTATATGTAGTTGTAGTATGTTTTCAGGTAATGTAATCGCTGGATAAGGAATATAACCAACAATATCTATTTTCTATAATTCATGGATTGAACTCAGATTTTAAGTATGCTCAACAAGTCTCAGACGCCTATGGAAATGCCATCTAATTTTTAAAAGTAGTGCATGCTATGTGTGGATAATTTATCAACAATGTAATTATATACTGATTACTCTTTTCTTTTACATAATCTAAATATGACCTAAACTTTTCATAGGGCTACCCGATGATCGCTAAGGCAACAAAGGCAAGACTAAAAAGCATGGGCACACAAACTTGGCTCTGGTGGTTATATGAAATTAGCCGCACGAATTGTAAGTATCAATAAATGAAATATTGCATCCAAATTATAATAAATTGAAAATAATTTTGGTTTTATCACACCATAGAAGCAAAATTTATGATTTTCTGCAAAAATGTAGGGCTTTGAATTCAACAGAGTTCCCACAGAAGAGGACCTGAGGATTTCCTTCCAGCAAGGCTATGGAGCCGTGGCTCAATGCCTAAGAGTTTTGATTGGGAAAACACAATCTTCCATTGCATCCGACATGCAAGTAAATAAATTGAATAAATTTTATTAAAAATTGAATACTTGTGCAATCTATTCAATATTAATTTCCACCATAAAGTAATTACATGCCTATTTGTTTTAAACATGCAAGCAATGATAAGATATACTACACATGACATTGGAATGCAGCCTGGTGAGGGTGGAGCAAAAAATGCAGATAAAGATCATGGTGTGCATCCTGGTACTTTAGAGCATGTAGAGCGTGATCAACATGTTGAGCATGATCAGGCTAGAGAAGATTAGGAATATGATGTGGCCCCATCAGGTAAAGAGGACCACTCTAAAGTTCTTTTAAACATATTTAATTGCAATTGGTGTATTAATTAATGTAACCTTTCATGTCTCAACTTTAGAGCATATAGAGTGTGATCAACGTATTGAGCATGATCAGGTTAGAGAAGATCGGGGAACATGATGTGGCCCCATCCGTGAGGACCAACCCCATGTTCTCTCTTTAAATATATTTAATTTCAATTGGTGTATTAATTAAATGTAACCTTCGCGGTTTCAACCACAAATCAGGATTTCCGAGCGGTTCAACATGTTGAGCATGACTCTATAACAAAAGTCTGCGGAATACATGTAATCACCGTAAAGAGAACCACTCTAATGTTCTTTAATTAATCAAATACTCTGTAACAATAATAATAAAACATATCGGGCTTTAACATTTCTTTCTTATTGCGCAGATTCCCTTTGAAGCGGCCCATGTCATGAGCAAGCATCTAATTATGCCTTACATTAAGATCACAAGCAAGAGGGCGTATCAACCAAAGGGGACATATATTGATTTTAGAAAATGATACTCCACTTCACTTTATGTGGCTTTCAAAAAGAAACAAAAGCATTGTAATCATATCATGACAACCATATTTTGATAATATAAAAAATTGAAAGAATGGACTATTATATGTTAATGAATGAATGTGAATATGTTAATTAATGAATGTTATATGTTAATGAATGAATGCTATATGTTATTAATGGATGAATGAATGAATGTTATATGTTATTAATGGATGAATCAATGAATGTTATATGTTATTAATGGATGAATCAATGATTAATGTTATATGATTGGGTATGGGGAATTGAGAGTGATGTGACAGGGGGGAGGGGCCAAATGAGCTTCCATCGTCACTTGGTTGGCCTTGTTAAGTAGAGAATATTAAACTATACTCAAAACAAAGAGAAGCTCAATAAGGTAATGCACTTTTCAATACAAGAAATGCATCGTTTGAAGCATCAAACCAATATGCAGTCTGTATGTATGATCAGTCGTCAGTCTCCGCAATGGTACATTTCCACGAATAGATATATATATATATATATTAAATTTTGCTTCTTCATCGCAATTTCGACGATAACCACCGACGAATCAACAGAAGGGCTCGACGAAGTTGCTATAGTTGTGACGACGATTTCATTGCCCTTCTGATGATATTTCGGCGTTGCTACCACACTACTCCCTGCCCATTTTGTCGCACTTTCGACAAACTTTTAGTGTTCTTCCAACGCTACTCCTTGCTAATTTCGTTGCAAAGTCGACAAACTTTTCACGCTATTTCGACGCTGCTCCTTGCTAATTTCATCGCACTTTCGACGAACTTTTGGTGCTCAGTTGACACTACTCCTTGCTAATTTTGTCACAAAGTGCACAAACTTTTGGTGTTGTTCCGACGCTACTACTTGCCTATTTCGTCACACATTTGATGAACTTTTGGTGTTCTTTCGATGCTACTACTTTAGTATTTTGCTGCTATTTTGATGAACATTCCATGTTGTTTCCATGCTACTGCTTGCCCATTTCGTCGAACCGATGACAAACTTCTGCTATATATCGTCGGTGGATAAACAAAGGTTTTGTCAAAATTCTGACAAAATCCTGAGGTATTTCACAATGCTGCCGACTGACGATTCTTTGCCATTATTTTGATGTTTAATTTGTTGTCGGCCTTGCAATGAAAAAATAGCGACAGAAATATTTTTTCCATTGCGTCGCTCTTCCGACAGAGATGTGTCGAACGACCGACGAATTCCCGTCGAAAAATGGTGTCAAATCTAGTAGTGATATAATAGTGTGACCTTTCAATTTTATCTTTGTAAACCTCACTCTATGAGGATCTTCAATCTCCTCAAACTCAAAAAATTCCTCCATGTCATTGATCCAATCGATCAATTCTTTAGGATTAAAAATCCATTGAAAGTTGAAACCTCCATTTTAGGTCTCTTCCCAATGCTTGAGATCACTCTCATCAATATTCTTTCTCCATGATCCATTGGATCCTACTCTTCCATTTCCTCTTTTTTTCATCTTCACTGTCATCTCTTTCTCTATGCACATCTCTGCTTCAAACCTCTTGCTATAAGGTTTCTAATTTCCTTCTAAGGGCTCTGATTTCATCTCTAGGTGGATCTCTTCCTCCGCCATCTTAGCCTCTACCTCTACCATGTTGGTCAAGTCTTGGAGGAATCTTGAACACTCATAATTCCTGTTGCAAGTACCTCATGTTTGATGCTTTGTTACAGACTTAGGAACTATCACTTTGATACCATTTGATGAGGGCCACACCACCTAAAACCCACACAACTCACAACAGTAGATACCAACATAGAATATGCATGACATAAAAATAACTCACTTTCAATTATTTTCAAAAAATGAAACTATATCGATTCAAAACATACATGCTATAGCCTCATGGGCTTAATTCATTACAACAAAATCAACTTTCAAAACCAAAATATATTATTCAGAGCCACAATCTGCACTAATAGAGCTACCTTCTACAACCCCAACGTAACCCTTTTATTTACCCAATAACCACTCTAGAATGTTCTAGAAAGTTCAAATTTTCCTTTTTTTTTGGTGTCAAAAGTCTCGCCATTTGATTTCTAGCCATGGAAGAAATTTTAATGAAATTCACTTTTTAGAGGGGGAACTTCGTGGCCCCATAAATTTTCATCTGCATGTATGATTTGCTATTATTTCATATCATTACAAAGCTCTCAAAGAGATCTACAATGCTCAAATCCATCGAAGGTCAGTTCATCAATTTTTTGAGCTATTTCAAGGCCTCTAAAGTCTTCATATCTAAATTTGAAGCTGCATTGGAGAAATTTCTCAGACAAAAACATGAATATCTCCCAAATTGTGCATGGTATTGGGATGATTCTTTCATGACCAGAATTTTTTTTCAATTCTACTGCTTGGGGTAAATTTTTAGGTCGATACGAGCCCATTTAGGCTGAGTTAATAAAATAGTAAGTGACTATTTTTTGCTATTTTTGACTGTCTTACACCCCTTGAGTGCCATCATGTAACTCAAAACAATTCAATAAATTAAGTACAAATAATTATTTTGGGTGATGCAAGATTTCCCTACACCATAGGATGCTCCTACATCACTTATATATATTGGAGATTTGAGATGGTAGTTTTATGATTTTTTTGTAGGTTATCAAAGTAATGGAGTGCTATCGGATTTCAGAGAGGATTATTGTATTGATGTACTTGATTGAATATTAATAGAAACATTGCATCTCTTTGAGTGTGGATTTT
>VDFB02038529.1:0-34374 GCA_007258455.2 Sequoia sempervirens
TCAAAGATTTCTCTTCCTTTCTTCACTTCTAGTGATCTTCCAATTAGTTAGCTCCTGCCATAAGAGTTATATTTTTTCTCTTGGGTCCCCAAGTCTTTTCAGTCTTGGGGCATGTTGTGAGACCATACAACACTAACCTTTACCTAAATCCTAGAATAAAAATTATAAGACTCGTATAGAAAGTATCAGCGTGTACTTTGATTAATTCTCATCTTCAAAAATTGGTGAAAAAACTAGTTCATTGACATTGAGCTACTTATTTTAGTAATCCTTCAAATCCAACCTTGGATAGATCCTTACTACTAGTCAAGTGCCCATAGTCTTGACAAGGGTACCTCTATAATTCCCCCAAGCATAGCTTCACTGCCAGTAAGAAATCTATAGCCCTAGTGGAGATATTTGGATACCCTAAAGAGTTGAATTTTCTCTTTTGATATTTCTTTGATATTCATTTTTCATTTTTTTATTTGATATTTCATTGTAATCTTTTTTGCTTCAACTTGTAGGAAAAAAAGCCCGCTATTAGGTTGGGAATTACAATGATAACGAAGGTTACCTTTTTATTTTTAACTCAATGCAAATCCATTCATTGTTTCACCAATTCCCAAAGGACTCAGTTAATTATTCCTTGTATGTGAAACTTTCTAGCTAAATTATGTGAAACTTTCTAGCTAAATTTTACCATCCTTATGCCAGATTTTAGCTAACTACCATTTGCTATCTAACCAAAACTATACATAAGTTAATATTTCGCAGCAAGTTACCAAATCACCTAATTAATTCTAAATTTAGAGATGCCAATTACCACTCTTCCATTTCACATTTATGGAAACCTACTAAAAAAATTGGCCGGTAATTTTCTATTTTGGTGGCTTTGCACTCACATTAATGCATCTAACTTGTCATGATTATACTCAAGCCCAACCATCATACTCATTTAATTTGCATTCTTTATCACATGTGTATTGTTTTCTTCAAGTTTTCCATATGCTGACATGTGCCACCCTACCAACTTAACTTCTTTTTCGAATGACACACCTGTACATTTTATGAGTAGTACAACTTGGTAAATTAAACTAAAATGACCACCCTTTTATTCTGAAATATCCATTTTTATTGATTCATGATCTTCATATTGGAAAAATTTAAAGCACTAGACACCAATTTCATTAGAATATATTTGATTTAACTTTTAATTCTAGAGAAAAGTGTATTGATGCCACCTCAAATTGCATTCACAAGACTTTCTATTTAGGGAACTATGTACTAGATATTTCTCATAGCTTTCTATAAATTTAGCACTTTCCTTCAAATTTCTCACTTCCTTGTTCCATCTCTTCAAATTTCTCTTTCTCTACTTATTCTTTCTCACTTTCAGGCTAACGATACTCCCATTTTCCTCATCTATATTTGTTGCAAGAATGGATTTCTATGGTTGAATCACAACCCAAAGGATTGGAAAAGTGTTCTTTTTCTAGACTCCTTCCACTAAAGCAATCCTAAACATGGTTCTTGAGGAATTTTTTTTGAATTATAATGCATATTACAAGATGAATTTAGACCTAGCTTTACACTTTGTAGCTCCACTTCTAGACCTTGACCTCTCAGTAGTTGAAGTTCATTTTACAGTGGTGATGATAGTACGACCTGACTTCCTTGGAAATTTGGACCATGTTCTCTCTATTGCTCATTTGGCCATGGGAATCCCTTCTGTTGATGACATTCCATAGTCCTAGAACAAGGGGAAGTAGTTCCTCTTTTTCCCTTCCTTACTGATTTGTATACCCCCAACATTGAGGACCATAGATAGAGTGCTTACATGGGGTACACACTTCTCATGGATGAAGCAACCCAAATTGATTGACTAGCCTACCCACTATTCCAACATGGATTCTTTTCTTATCCTCTTTTGAATCACTTAATGATGAGAATTTTGTATTATCCATGTATATATGAAATATAATGAATTTTTGATTTTCTGTACTCAAGTATGTATTTACTTCAAATAGTTTTAATTTTTCCAATTTATAATGCAATGTTCAAGAATTCAATCACCACGTCTTTTAGCTTAAGAAGAATTTTCTTATGCTAGGAACAAAACAAGAAAACAAGAAAAAACCCTACTGAAGAAAATTAACCTAACTAACACTTACCCTAATCAAGTGACTAACCCTAATTAAGCAATTTACCCTAATTTCTACCACTAATTTCATAATGCTCTTTGTTCAAATATTAGTACGATTATCTTTAAATTCATTCAAATAAATTTTGAATAACCTACTATAGCAACAAATTATTTGAAATCTTCTACGTTTAACAAATGAAAATTTGAATGCATACTTACCAATAATTTGGCTAAAATGTATGAAAATGACCTCATTAACAATCGATTACACACACCTTCATTGTTTTCCTGGTACAGTAACTTATTCAAGTCCCCATTCATGGTTTTCCATCTTGTTCTGCTCTATTCCAAGAATGGTTGTATTTATTTCTTGATTTTCTCTCTCCAGGATTTCCCTAGTCCTTTGTGTTGTCTTTAATCTCAACATTACTATTCATTTTGTTAGGCCAGAGCTTAATAAAATTTACATAATTTTTAGAAAGAGAGAAAGTAAAGATTTGATACTCTACATTTTGTGTAAAATCAAGAACCTCTTCCCTTTTGGGTTGTGGATTCAAAATTAGGGGTGAAAATCATGCATCTCCTACTCGTTTCACCTACTATTTCTTCATGTTATCATCTTCCACATGTGCCAAGATCAGTAAGTCACTCCTTTAAAATTCACACTTTAAACATGATGCTTCCAAATCTTCATGACTTTGCTTCTTTTCCTGCAAAATTTCCAAAGTTTTCTCATAACAGTTAATGGATCTATTTGGTTTAACAGTTAAACCTCCAATACTTCCATTTTCACTAGGGTTGGGAATTTTCTTAAAATTCAAACTTCCTTCTAGTAATGGTTCCTTTCTTTTTACATTTAGGGATGCCTCCATAAACAAAATTACCTTATAAGTGGCCAAACTTACCCTAGTTAAAAATTCTTTACAGTCATGTTCACTATGATTAGTTGTATCATGAATCCTACACCTAGTAACCCTACCAAAAGTGAGCAAACTTAAAGGATAAAGACTCTAGTTAAGGATCTTCCAGAGATTATCAATTTCCTCTTTACTCACCATTACAAACTTGCTTAGGCTTCTACCTTACAAGTGGACTTTGACTTCAAAGAAAAACAATGTTACCAACTTAAAACATCAGAGGGACCTCATTCTAGTGCCACTCATGTTGATGTGGATGTTGGTTGCACACCAATAGGAAGATAAATTCTCACAGAGGTACCACAAGAACCTATCTTTCTTGAGAGACTCCACTAGGAAAACCTAAAGTCTAAGGAAAACTGGGCTAGATCCCAAGGCTCATTTATGTCAAGTCTTGATGCATTAGGTTCACTCAGGGTTAGTTGTGATAATGTTATTAAAAACAAGGGGTAAATGGTTATTGATGATTTGGCTAGTATCATAGATATTTAAACATAATCTCAGTCTTATCATTCAATAGTTTCATGAAATCAAAAGATTTGCAACAATATTCCATGAAATTCAAATAACTTGCATACATTCAAGTAGATTTAGCATTAAGCATTCAACAATTTCATGGAATTAAAATATGTATCATAAAACTCCATGCATTTATCATTTTTGGAACATTTTTTGGAATATAAAACATCTATTCTAAAATAAAGCATAAAAATTTACTGAAAGGTAAAATTTCTCCCAGGTATTATCCACACATGCCTCAAGAAATAACCAAACTAGAGAAAACCCTTCCATACATCACTAGATTGCTTCACATCAAGGCACAAAATGATGCAAGAGTTTAAAGAAAGGGGGATTATTTACCACCGTATAGTGTCAGTATGCACCCTTAAATGGTGCAACACACAATCTTCTCCATTAGGAACAAACAATCAACTACATAAGATTTCATATTAGGAATTAGCTTTGAAATTGGATCTAATATTAGCTAAATTCTAATGAAACATACAATTTTTTAGTCTAGAATGGAACAAAAAAATTGAAAAAGAACAAAACTTGAATTTTTTTTGGTTTTCTAAGATCCACAAATTCTAAACCTAACTTAAAATGAAACATGTCTTGACCTTTTATAAGAACAAGACATTTGAAAAATTGAATCTACACATGAGAGGGAATTGAAGGGACAAATCATAGCAAGGTGTGTGGCACATGACAACTAGTAGGAGAATTTTTGAATAAGTTAACAAATTTTGACCTTCTTCAACACTTTCTAACTTTTGGACTTATGTCTTTAAAAATTTTGATCATAAATTCAAACCGAATCGAGAAAATTTGTCAAACATAATGTAGGAACTTCCTATACTAGATATTCAAAATGATCATGTGGAACTAGCTATTCAAATCCACTAGAACTTTTATTCCTACATTTAGGTTTGGGCTCAGACATAAGACACTCAAAAGTAAATCACTTGGAGCTAGGCACACTCCTTCAATGCATTCATAATACCAGGATTCTTGGTCCCATAGTATCTTGAATTTCTTTGTGAATTTGTTTTTCTTGTGCGATCTTTTAGAGCATACCACCAAACCTGGTAACATCATTGAATCTCCTTGCAATTCAAGTTTTCTTAACCGTCCATACCGAAACATAGTCCAACAACCTATTTCTCCTACACATAAAATTCCATATATCAATCCCTTAAAGAAAACACTATTAAAACTCTCATTAAAATAAAAACATCAAGAAATCAATTTTAAACCAATTCATAAGTAACACGCTTCTAATGCATTCTCATGTAATTATCGCTTTATGTAGACTATTAGACATTTTAGAATTTTAGGAAAAATTAAACAATTAACTTTAACACTTTAACACCAATGCACTTTTACCTAGTACCCAGTACCTGACATACTTCAGCTTTTACTAAAACAAAATCCACCCAAATCCCAAATATCACCAAAACCTTTATAGCTTCCAAACCTTTATTCCTAGACTACATTAGCTTACCAAACCTTGATTTAAAAATTCTAACCAACCCGACTTTCCAGTACCTGGTAAATTCAACACCTTGTACTCTCAAACCATGAATTATTTCAAGGATTTCAACCTTAACTTTCTCCTATGGTGATCTTTTCCCAACCACTACCTACCATAAGCATTAAATTTTTCTACATTTTTCCCCAAGCCTTACATTCTTGGGGCATGTTGTGAGACCACACAACAATTTTGTTTACTCAATTCAATTGTGTTTAACTTGGATTTTATTCATGAGAAAAGGATTAGGTCATGTTAAACATGAGATATTAAAATTGAAAAAATCAAAGCATGTTAGTAATACCTCCACAATACTGAGGGAAACTTTGTCTTATGAAAACACCAACATAGGGGGCACAAAGAATCCTTATGATGAAAACAATGCCAATGCTACAAATATCCATATCATGAATCAACACACATGCATCATTCCATTCACAAATTGGGACCAACATGGAAAGAAATATTCCTATCAAAGCAATGAGAAAATCATTGAAGAAAAAGATGTATAAAATCAAAATGGACAAATCAAATACAAATGGGTACCAAAGAATGTAACACAAAATCATCCCAATTATACTCCATCAGTCAAAGAAACTATGGGGAAAAATTAAAAAGGAAAATATATCCATCAAAGACATCGGTAAATACAAAATCATGCTTCTCAAGTGACATATAAGGTATATCAAGAGGTTGGTCCTAATTCCACTCAAAATTTTGTTTCCTCTCATCATTGTTCACCTTCCCAAGTTTGGAGAGTCAAAGGTTCCAAACTATCAACCAATCCATCTCATATCCCTTCACACATGTCACCATCCACTTCATTCATGATATCTAATTCTTGCATTGACCATGTGCTGGAAAATATGCTTCATCATAAGGATTCTGAAGGCAACCTATCACTATGTGTGCACTTAGACAATGTTGATTAAGGTATCAACAAGGTAGATCAAAATTATGAAAAGTTGTATTCAAGTGCCCATATCTTAGTATTATGATGCAAACCTAGAAAATAGGCATCATAAGTAGAATTGATTATCTATATGATCATTTTCAAATGGAAGTATATAATCCCCTTCATGATAAATCTAGCACTCCCTCCCTCCATCTAATCCATCTTTATCCACATTTTCCAGTATATCTTGATCTTGATAAAGGTTTAGCATATACTTCAACTCTACTCATGAAAGAGTCTTGACATGGTATTTTTAATCCAATTTTATCCCATGAAGTCCCATATCCTATATCTAGCATGATAAAGCCTATTGCATACTCTTCACATGGTTATCCATTCACTATATTAATTTGCTCATTAAAGTATGAAACATTGCTAGACACTGGGGGTAGGTTCTTAGACTCTCATTTCATATAACTCTTTATCCATGTCTTGTATCTCACAACATGACATCGAAATCATGATATAGGTATCATTTATCCTCAAAAATATAAAATAGTCATAAAATCTCAAAATCTCAAAAACATTCAAAACATTGTCAAAATCTCAAAAACATCTAAAATTTTGTAGAGTAAAAAATTCAAAAACATCCAAAAATTTGTAAATTCAAAATCTCAAAAACATCCAAAAACTTGTAAAGTTCAAATATTCATAAACATCCAAAAACTTTAAAAGTTAAAAAATCTAGAAACATCAAAATGTTCAAAATACCAAAACAATATCAAATATCTTTGAAAACACCCTAAATAGCCTCAAATAACTTGAAAAATTAAACATTCACATAATCTCAAAAGTTCAAAAATAGCCTCAAAACATTTCAAAACATCAAAAACATTAAAGTATTTAGAAAAAAAATCACCCGTCTCATTCCACTATCACCCATAATAAATGTTCATCCCTAATAAATTGATCATCATCTTCTCCCTTTGGTAACACAAACGGAAATAGGTAGAACAATAACTAGAAAGAAAACCTTAAACATAAAAAATCAAACTCTTGATCATTATCAAACATGCCAGTTAAACCTTATATCAATAGCCTTTCAAACAACCTATCAATTAATAACCAACATCCACTAACATGTCTTAGTAGGGAAAAATTTAGTGGCAAATCTTCACCAATTGGAAAATTCTAGAAATTGGCCAAGACGAAATTAGCAAATTCATCTCACCTAACAAGGTGTTCAAATCATTCATATTTTATGAATTATCAATCCAATGCATGTCCAATCGCTAACAATTTTTTTTAAGCAACAAATTCACCATAACAAACTACGCATTTCAAATGGACCAATTAATATTTTTGTCTAGAATCTCGGAAGCATGTAATAAACACCTACATATTCGCCAATACTATTAAAACAACATTATATCAGGACCCATTTCACTAATTAAATTTTACAAATAGTTGCTTGTGAAGACCCATTTCACCAATCAAAATTTATAAATAGTTGCTTATGAGGAGATATTTTTCCAATAACAATAAAAAATAATTACATTTGAGGACACATTTCTCCTTGAAAATTACAATGTATCATTGTATAAGCATGCAGGATTCACCAAATTTTTAATAGACCATTTAAAAATTCTGTGAAATTCACCAAAAATGGATTGATATAAATGTAATTGAAACTATCAATTGTTTTGACACATTTTGTTCAATTCTGAGGTTCTCGATTTGGAAGTCAACGAAAGCGGAAAATGTAGACTTAAAGGTGAGTGATCATTTCTTCATAGTGTTATTAGTTATAAGATTTCTTTATCTCTTTTCCATTCTTGCTTCAATCTTAAAGATGATATTGAGTCCTAGGGAATGAGGTCTATATTCTCTGTCCTTAAACAAGAAGACATTTTTTTCCAGCTTTTATTCGAAGTGGGATCAATATGTTGAGTAGCAAGGGTAAGACTCCTCAGGGTGGTGAAGGGACTAGGAGGCCATCAAAATGCCCAAAACGTAGAGGTACCATACAATCTTACTTTGGCATTGGAAATGCTTATGATCCATCAGATCAAGATGGAGCTACATCATCAACTCTTCCACCAAATATTAATGAAGGCATTCACAATACCTCACCACCACTAGAAGGTCAAGGTGAGATTGTCATTGAGTTAAATCAAAATGTATCAAATGAGGATTGCAATACCATAGAAGACATTCCAAGGGATACCCTAGTTAGCCAGAATGAGATAATTGACTTGGACTAGGATGATGTTGGTAGCAAGAAAAGAAAAGGAAAATCAAAATTTGTGTGCGAGTGGGAAATGACAAGGAATTTTCAACTTGCTTGGTTTTAAAAGTACCCATTCATTATACCAGTAGGGAAAGCATATGATGTTGAAAGTGCAAAAAAATGCATTTGTATGATTTGTAGTTGGAAATGTAGAAGATAGAAGAAATTGTGACTAAAGCATGACACTATAGAAAAGCATATCGGTAAAGTTTATGAAAAAAAAATCATAGACAAAAAGGAACAATCAGTTGTACGATGGAAAACAAAGGAAGAATGTCTTCGTGTTAAGTATGCAAAGGAAAATAAAGAGCATAAGAAAAGAATGTCAAAGCTTGTTGCATGTCAAGGTATACTTGAGGCTTAATTTGGAAAAGAAATGGAAGGAGAAAATATATTAAAAACTATTCAAATGAGTTTTTTTTGTTCATATTTGGTCCAGAGGGCATCCTATGATAGAATACCCAAAATATTCTAGTTTATTATATTTTTTGGGTTTTTGTCACCTTCCTTTCTCACATTGGCCAGTAAACATTAGATGGGAATGGGAAAACTATCTTGATGCAGTGGAAAAGCAAGATTTAAAGGAGAAAGTAAAAGAGTCAAACTTCATTGCATTATCTTTAGATGAAGTTATTGTGGTAGACAATACTTCTTGGGTCTGTATGCATTTGTATACTATAAAACATGTTAAAAAGGCTCATCTTCTTTGTGTTCATAAAATTAAGGATAGTTCAACATCACAAAATCTATTTGAACTAGTCAAGAAATATTTGAATTAAATTATAGGTATGGATGAGTTGAAAATTTCCAAAAAGTTGGTGTGCGTAGGAGCTAATAAAGCTACAATGATGCAAGGTCAAAGGAGTGGTGTTTGCACAAAGTTACAAACTACTTGTGCACCATACATGCTTGGAATTCACTGCATGTCCCACATAATTAATTTAGCATTGAAAATTGTAAGCAAGTTTTCTACAATATAAAAATTTGAAAATCTAGTTCGTGAGCTCCACGCATACTTCTACCGAAGTCCCAAATGTTTCACATAATTTAAAAATTTTGCTGAGGGAATAATAGCAAGAAACAAGCTTTTCAAGGATGTTGATACCAGATGGATCTCCCTGCATGGACCAACAAATTGAGTTCTTTCATAATATTAATCCTTAATTGGAGTAATGTACGAGCATTGCAACATAGTAGACAAATCTCCTGACCTCTTATATAGGTTAAGCGATATAGAGACACTCTTGACTTTAGCTAGTCTTCTCCCCATGCTAAATGAAATGAACAATCTTGTGAAGCAGGCCCAAGACAAAACTATGTATATTAATGAATATGTCAAACTATGTAAACGTACATGCTTGGCCCTTAATCATCTATATCTAGATCTAACACAAAAGAGCCCAAATTATTTCACATGGCAGAAAATTACTGATTTGAATAATCCTGAAAATTATTTATAGTTTAATGCAAGTGGGAACTTATGTATCTGTGTACGCAGATATGAGATACCAATGTACCATTGTAAGATAGGAAGGGACTCTAGCAGAGAAGTACCTGTTAAAGAGGAAGATTTTAACGACATTGTTAAATCTGTTAGTGATAATTTGAAGGAGATTGCAAAATCTCTTTCCTCAAGAGATTCTTGAAAGATTCACTTGAAATGGAATAATTGAAGCAATGGATATTGTGTGTCCTCAATTTTGGGTAAACCGAGATAGCCCAAAATATTTTCATGATCAAGTAAATATCTTGATCGAACAATTTTTTGAAAAGTGTAAAATACAATGAGCAGAAAATAGAAGAAATTTTAAATAAAGATAAGCTTAGACAACAATGTAATAATTTTGTAGTAGCTATGAGGGAATAGTATAATTCCATAGGCATGGAGAAGGCCTTTGAACCAGGATCAATAACAAAGGTTTGGACAAACTTAGGTCAGAGTGAAATATTACATGATAGGATATCAAAATATTTCAAACTTATTGATTTATGTCAAACAATGATATTGGGGTCAGTGGAGGATGAGAGATTTTTTAGTTCATTGGCATTTTGACATCAAAGTTTAGAAACAAACTAGACAAGAATTTGGAAAATTTATTGAGGATGAAAGGAACTATGTATAATGTCAAAAGATTTCCTTTTGAAAGGGCACTCACAATCTAGAGGTCCACATGTGAAAGAAGAGGGACTAAGTTGTGCAACACTCCAATTCCAAATGCTAGTATTGGTGGCACTAGTAGTGGTAGTGGTTCAAATGACACTGACACAATGAATGTTGAATTTGAGACGTAGGCTGAAGAAAATGAAGAGAAAACTCAGAATCAAGACGACTCTTTTACTTTATCTCAAGTTGAATGTTAATTTGAGGACCTTGACTCCATTTGGGAAATGGAAGTGAATTAGCAGCTTTTAGGTATGTATACTGCACTTCATGAATTAGTTTCCATTATTCCAAACTATAGTTGATGATATTTTATATTGTATTCCATGAAATTGTGAATCATTGCACTTCATGATATTTTATTTTGTATTGCACTTCATGAATCATATTCCAAACTGTAGTTGATGATATTTTATATTGTATTCCATGAAATTGTGATATTTTATATTTTATAATGTATTCCATGGTATTGAATTTGATATGTGATTTTGCATCATTTTTAAAGAACAACACTTATCACACTACTTATAAATTCCTATTGCATTTCCATTCACACAATCTTTGATAAATAACTGAAAGGAATATTAATCCATTCCTTGAATAGAAGCTAATAGTTCAACATCCATAACTTATAAATAACTGTTGATTATTTTGATTTAGATTATAGTGAATACAATACTATAGAGCAAGATAGGTCGATATTATATTCAAAATTAAAGATATTATAATGTCTTTTCCTTTTACCTACAATGTAATAATCTAATTTGAAGTTGACTGAGTGTTACTCGTTCCTGGTCTCTTAAGTCATATCTTATGCCTTTGCATCCGTTTACTCACCAACCCCTTGAGCCTAGTACTCCCAGTTGCTACCCGTAGAATCCTTGTCTTATTCGGGTCATAAATTCTTTAATTCTTGTTATTTCCCTATGTTTGGGTTTTAATATTCACTCAATATCGTTCATTTTATAAACCTAGGAAGGTGGCTCATTTTAATTCAAGTAATAAGTGTGCGTTCTTATTAAAATCCTCTATTTTTCCTGGTGGGTCCCATTGACTACTTTCTATTTGCTCCCCTCCATCTCGCGGGATTAAATTAATCAAATTAAGGAGCTGACAGGATAGCGGGCAGGCGACACCTAGACATCCTTTTGGTGGGTCCTACTACTACTTAAAGGCACCAATGACTAAATTTTTTCAAATAAATGGTTAATATTTTCCAATGGTTGGATCTAAGGATTTGATCCTAGCTATTAGATCGGAGGATTTGATCCTGGCCATTCCCTGCCAACCCCGCGAGAATAAAATAATACTTTCTAAAATTTTGCAGGGTTATTGGGTTGAAGACATGTGTTCTATTATAGGTGTGGGGCCCAGTCTCCACTCACATACCTGATTCCTTAAGGTTTTAAATCGATGATCCACATGCAATTTTGATATTTAATCTCAACTGTTCTCCTCTCACACTATGCAAGTAAAATAGTTTTATGAAAAGTAGCGGGGTTAGCAGTAAAATGACATGTGGATTTCTTCCGTCGCATGGAAACAAAGGTGGAGCCCATAGAATGAATGAGTTAGAGTTCTAGGCTCCGGCCAGAATATTTTCATTGGCTAAAGGATAGGTGAACAATGGTGATGGAAATTCAAACCTTGTTGACTCAATTTGAGTCATCCAAAGTGCCATCTCACAAGGAGATCGACGGTTGATATTCAAAATAAAATATGTGAACATGAGAGTCATTCTTCTTTGTGCGAGTGAGTAGTAATGGTGGAAAAGACATCCAAAGCTTCCCAATCTTGACGTAAATGCACATAAAAGATTAGTTTTTCTCATAATTAAATATTGTAAACAAGTTTGAAGCATCCAGGAGATCGAGAAGAGCATTCCAGAGTTCAACACGGTCAAAAATAAAATTAGGGTTTCTTACAAGTGAAAAATCTATAAGTAAAATTGTAAACAAATGCCATTCTCTATGCTTTATCCAAACTATCTTGTATTAGGGTAAATATTCATTGTCTTTCAATTGAATTGGTCTGTGTGCTTTTTAGTTACTTTGTAGTGGTTTGAAATTGCATATAGTTGAGAATTTCTATCAAACCCATTGAAATTATAGTTTCAAGCCATGCCCTTGGTTTTGAATAAAAAAGCTACATTTTGAACCTCTCTATGTCGAAACCCTAGATTAGTTTGAGACACACCCTATGTTCTAAATTGAAAAGTTAGGTTTTAAACCTCTCAATACTGAAACCCTAAATTATTCTAAACTTATCTCACTACTAATGGCATGTAAAGCACAAGTTTTAGGTTCTGCAACCGCATCGAGACTTCTCTCCCAAGACATTGTTGACCAATTGAAACCCTCTACTAACAAAAAGGTTGAGGGAAGAGCTCTATTTTATGGAACTAGAATTAAAGAAAAGTTAATGGTAAAGAAATGTTTTATTAAGGATTTTGAGTTACCCTTCACTAGCTGGAAATTGGTACAACATTGGTTTGGAAAAAAAAATCTTGCGGTTCTTGTTTGCAATCCTTAGAGATTAGACATGGGAAAGCTGGTAGTCCACAATGTATACATGGATATAGATTTATTGAAGGACATTTCTGCAAGATATGACCCAATTTCCAGAGTGGCCAAAACATTTGATGGTAAAGAGATGTTAAAGATAACCAAAGAAAAAAATGCAGATATCTTTCAACTACATGAGTGGAACAAGGATATGATTCCTATTGATATGAATGTCTCCAGAAAGGAATATGAGAATACCAAGGTGTTTCTCAGAATGACAATGTTACCTATGCACACCACCACTACTAGGGTTGGGAAGAATAGGAAGCAAATAAATATTGGTAAATATGAATTAGAACCCTTCCCCATGCAGTATTTTGCTAACTATTTCAAGAAAATTGTGTATTCACTATACCACATAGTTGGAAAATGCATCCACAAGGTTTGGTTGATTTGAAAAATGGAAAGGATTGGGTAAAGTTCTCATGGTATTCTATCTTGATGCATATGTTCTTATATAAAGGACAATAATTTTGGAAAAGATATGACATTGAACAAAAAGGAAGATGGTATTGATCTACCTGTCCAATGTTGGGTCCAAATTCTTGACAAAGATGATCAGAAGTTTGATTATGTGGTGTTCCACAATACCTTTGCATCAAAACTAAGGAGGTTCCTAGCTATTGGCCCACCAAGGATCCCCAAGGAGATCCATGATTTCTTGAGGCCAATGGAAAGGATATAATCCCATATATAAGCACAATAATCTTTAGAGTTTATGGCACAAATGTGAATCCATTTGCACTACCAAGGGATGTGTCACTGAGGATTGGATTTTTGGAAATCATGAGGCAATTGGGATGAGCTCAAATGGTACACTTGCTCGAGACACTGAGGAAGGTTTCATTCTTTCCTAAATGGACTATGTTTGCAGATTTTGTAATGGAAAAGGGAGGGTGGATAGACTTGTTGAATCTTCTTGCACCTTAGAACTTGAACACAATGCACCCAAGGAACCATGAACTCAGGGGCTTTATTTTTGCATTGAAGGCAAAGAATAGGAGTGGCATTTTGTGCATAATTTTTATTATCCTAAGGATGTAATCAAGAATGTTTTTGACTTCCAAGAACAAGAGGAGAGGAAAGTGAAGTATCTTGATTTCAATAAGATGGAGGAGAAATTTAAAAGGTCTTACCCAAATTATGACCCAATGCCTAATATCAAGGGAAAATTCAATAGAATTACGTATGTTATAGACAATTTTTAGAGCATAGTGGGTGGACCTTCAACTTACAGGTCAGACTAGGTTGAAGGCCTAGGTTCGGATTCCCAATGCTTTTCCAAAACCAGAATACAAGCAAAAAACCCAACCACAAAGCAAGGCGAATTTCACTTTTTTAGAAATGGGATCCCGTTTTGTAAATTGGGATCTCATTTCCTAATATTAAATGTGGTGACTGTTGACATAGAAACAAGATCCTATTTTATAAATGGTATCCCATTTCCATGTCAAGGGTCCCCACATTTAATATTGGGAAATAATATCCCATTTCTTTTTTACCATTTTTTAAAAATTTACTGGCAAAGTTTTACTGTGAAGTCTACAACTTCACATGTATGACTGATTGCAACATATTGGGATATTTTCTATCAAATTTTGTCTTTAGAGGTGTTCAAATTGCATTTTGGATTGAATTTTTCAAAGGAGGCATCATGTAAATATTTTTTGAAGTGGAATTGTGTTAGTTTTCTACCCATTTGGAGGAGCAAAAGTGGAAGAATTTTGTTTTTATAGGTCTTCAACTTGCAGTTTGGATTAAATTTTTGAAAGGAGGCATCAAATAAATAGTTTTTTAAGTGGAATTGTGTTAGTTTTCTACTTGTTTTGAGGAACACATGAGGAATATTTTTTTCCTTATAGGTCTTCAACTTGCAATTTGGATTGAATTTTTTGAATAATTTCACTGTAGACATTCATTTGTGCTTGAGAATTTTATAATCATGGGTTCACAAGCTTGTAATAAGAGGAAAGATAGGAAGACATTGACTCCTAAAGAAATTGAAGCAAAGAGAGAGAAGGAGAAACAAAGAGAAAGAGAAAAAAGAATGAGAATTAAATCAATGAATGATGGTGGAGCATCCAATTCCACAACTATTGAAAATGAAAACATTGAGGAGACCATGGTTGTAGACGAAGCTAATTTGCAAGAAGTCAATTTGGAAAGTAATATGATTATACAAACAAGTCCTAGTATGTCTTCAAATCCCTCTTTCAATGTTATTGAGAATGTTTCAATAGGCACAAACCCAGGTATGTCTTCAAATCCACATTTTAGTGAAATGAAAAATTCATTTGTAGAAGTTTTACAAGATGCGAGACTTAACGATGTTGACATTGATAATATTCAGAGAGATGAAAGTTTTATAGAATTTGTTGAAAATAAATTAGAAAATGAAAATAAAAAATTCTTTTGTTGAAAATGAAAATGAGAATGATCCTTTTGTTGAAAATGAAAATGAAAACCATTTTGTTGATGAAAATGAAAATGAAAACCGTTTTGTTGATGAAAATGTAAATCGTTTTGAAATTGAAAATGAAAATATAAATTGTGATGTTTAAATTAATCAAAATACTTTTTTAAAAATTGAAAGTGATGTTTTGGATAATCTTCCTGGTAAGATTTCTTGGAGGAAAATAAGAACACATGAGAATAGAATATACAAAAAATTCTTTTAGTGTAAAAAACTTGCATTTCAATGTCAACTAATGATGCAAAAAATGAGGAAAATAATGAAAAAGTTAGGATTTTTTGTTAAACCAAGAAGAAAAGATCATTCATTAAAACATGTTGTCTACTATTTCTAGTGCCATTCAATCTATTGGGAAAAATAGTCGATCTAAAGATAAAAATACAATAAGAAGAGCTATAACAAATGCTATAGTTAATAAAGAAACTTTGAATAAAATAATGGTAATCAATATTAGTGATGTTTTAAAAATACATCCTAAAACATTGTTAGAAGTGGCAAAAAGAAGAGAAAGTATTGAAAATGATCCTATCAACCAATGTTGGACTTTCAGTGGTTGACTCTCAAGGTCTGATATGAAATTGAATGTTGAAATTAAATCTTTGATTGAAAAATATTGGCATGATAATACTAGGGTATCATCTAATGCTAGAGATGTTTTAAAATTAAGGGTGGGGTGCAAAGGTCATGATTCTCACCCAAAACACCTACTGGATACAACACAAACTAAATTTTATAGAAAATTTTGTGGTTATTTAGTGTTACCTGGTAATATTAAAATAAGTCAAAGGTTTTTTGAAAAATGTAAACCC
This sequence comes from Sequoia sempervirens, assembly GCA_007258455.2. Classification (NCBI taxonomy): domain Eukaryota; kingdom Viridiplantae; phylum Streptophyta; class Pinopsida; order Cupressales; family Cupressaceae; genus Sequoia; species Sequoia sempervirens. Next base: position 16,267 of record VDFB02038529.1, read on the forward strand.
TGATATGTAAAAATTAATAAGCAACATATATGTTGTTGTAAAACGCATGTTCAATTTCATTATTTTTATGATGTTTTTTGATATATATGTTGTACCTTGCATACTAACATGATTACATAGGAATGTGGTATTAATATGCCACCTGAAACAATAAAAGAGTTTATATTAGCTTTGTTTTTGTGAAAGATCTAATGGTAAATTGTTTTATTTAAGTTCTTGTATTTTGAACAATGCACTAGCTATGGAAATCTTTCATTATTAAGAATTTTTATGCATGAAAGTGTTGATAATTATTTTTGACAACAATTAGTAGATGTTAAAAGATTTAAGAATGTTGACTTTTCTTTAAAATATGGAAAAATAGGAAAGCATTGTGATTTAGTTACATAAAAAGTTAGTGTACATGCATTCATGAGTGAATTTTAAGAATAAGATTGTACCAAAATATGTCATGCACTCTCAAAATGCTTGATGGCTTGATGGCCAATTTCGCAAATGTAGAAACACATTTCCAATTGGTACTATACTTTTAGTGGTTGATTTTGTGGAAAATTATACTCTAGTTCCACAAGAGGAAATTCAATCATAGTATTATAATTCAGTGCAAGTAGCTATGTTTGTCCATATTGTTTATAGATATGCAAATGATAGCAAAAAGGATGATAGAAATCTTTTAAGGGAGTATAATTTTTATTTGAGTGACAACTAGTTACACTCGCTAAATTTTTTTCAATAATGTTTCAATATATTTTATAAAAATTTAAGAGAAAGAGGAATCTAGATGACAAAACACCTCATACGGTCAGATAATTGCACGGGGTAGTTCAAGAATTCTTGAATGTTCTATTAGTTAAGTAGGGTTCACAAGGAACTTAATGTCCAACATATATAGATTTTTTTTTAAGTTGGGCATGGTAAAGGAGAACATGATGGAGCTAGTGCACGTTTCAAAAGAATTCTTGCTAGAGAAAAATTAAAATTTGAGGATGCAGTAAAATTTCAAGATGCATGTGGGATTGTGGATTGGTGCAATACAATATTATTTGCACCTGGTTTGAGTGAGTACTATACAATTCATCAATTATTTTGGTTGGTTGAAGAAGAGAACATTCTACCTAGAGTTGACTATGAGACAATCAAGGGATCTACTAAATGGAATTCATTTAGGAGTTTGATAGCAAGCACATGGACTATCTAGAGAAGGGAGCATGCATTTTTTTATCATTTTTGTATCAAAAATTAATATATGCTGAAATTATGGGAAAATTAGATGATGTTAAAATTTGCAATGTTGGATATTATGGTGTGATCAATTAAATTAGAAATAAGCATTGTTGATTAAATTAATTTGAATGCATGATGAAGGAGAATGGCTCGTATCACTGAAGGCCAAGCTAGGGCACCCGCGCCCTAGCTCGTGTTAGTCTTTTTTGCTTTGCGCAGTCTGGTAGGGGTTTAGGGGTTTTGGGGGTGACCGTCTTCTCTTTGTGGCGCATTTTGCTGTGTGGTGTGGGCAGCTGGCAAGAGATCCATTTTGTTGAAGGTTTTTGTGCGCTCAGGATGGGTTTTCAGAGCAATTTTGTCTATGCTCGGGGCTTGGTTCTGGATCTGGTGAAGCTTTTTCCTCTGTGTGGAGTGGGACGTTTTTCATCCTGTGTGGAGGTGGGAAGGAGCCCGCCGCTGGTTCATTTGGTGTTATTTATTTTCCCCCGTCTGGTGAGGGTGTGGGAGGGGTGGTTTGGTTGGTTTGTGTGAAGATTGGAGAGGTGCGTGTGGAGTGGGACTCGTCCCCTCATTGCCCCTCGGGTTGGTTCTTTTGCTTAGGGTTTGATGGCCTTATCTAAGGGGGAGATGTCTGGGGCTTCTCCTGATCTGAATTTCAAAGCAGCTATTGGCTCAAAGTCCCCAAAGCATGGGATGTCGATGTATGATAACAATCTTTTTGCATCGGATTCTGGGGCTGATGGTGCGGGGCAATCCTCTGGTTCACGAATCACAAAGATTAATGGATGTCTGGAGCGTTGTAAGGAACGACCAAAATTTGTTGTCCCATCGGAGATGATCACTGAAGATATTGAATATTATTCAAACCATTCATTATATTGCAAGTTTTTGGGGATGAGGGTTTCGTTACAGTTTTTGGAGCTCTGGGCCCAGAGAACTTGGGAGCCGGAGGGAGAAATGGAGATAATGATGTTGGCTAACAATTATTTTATGGTTTCTTTTAACTGCATTGCTGACCGCAACAAGGTTTTTGAGGGAGGACCTTACTTTCATAATAAGGTGGGGTTGTTTATCAAGCCATGGCATGCAGGATTTAACCCTGCTGAGGAGCTTCCGAATCGTGTACCAGTGTGGGTTCGTTTACCTCGTCTCCCAGTGGAATGCTGTCGGGAGGATGTGTTGCAACTGCTAGCCTCACTGCTTGGAAAACCGGTGGGAACCTCATCACAAACCTTGGGTAAAAAGGTACTGACTTTTGCTCGCATTTGTGTTGAAATTGACCTAAGTAGGCCTTTGCCCGATGCAATAGATATGTGTGCGGGTTCATATTCTTGGGTGCAGCAGTTGGACTACGAGACCCTTCCTTTTCGTTGTCGGCTATGTCATGAATATGGCCATCTTATGAGGAAATGTCCAAGATATAAGCCTGTGGAGCCCCAATCTTCATTGCCTTCTCGCAACATTCTGGGGGCTGATAAGGGGAAGGGCGTTGATTCTAATGTGGAGGCTGGTTCTGATGGTTTTGTGCCGGTCAAGGCTCAGAATAGGAATAGGGGGCAAAAGAGACCTTTTAAGGAAAGGCAAGATGAGGGTACTTTTAACAAATTTGAGATTTTGGACGATCTTAGTCAACAGGAAGTGAACCCTGGTCTATTAAATCTGGGGCAGGGGTCGGATGGGCTTGCTCAGGAAGACCTTGTTATGGAATCATCTAAGGAACCTCTTGGTGATTATGGTATGCACACGGACACTGTTCAACCATCAGAGGTTTCAGAGGCTCCGGTTTCTCTGGCAATTGTTCCAACAGTGGGTGAGGAGTCTTCTCTTCCTGGGCAGAATGCGGGTTCGGATTCGGCTAAGAGGCCCAAGCCTCCAAAATTGGGCATCTTGCAAAAGGATATAAAGAAAGGGGGGCAGAGAAATTTGCTAAACCTGGTAGGAAGAAGGATGTGGAAAAGATAAAATTGACAGGTGAGAATTTGGTGGAGTCAGGGTCGGTAAAGACTCTGGATTCTCTTTTTTCGAGCCCATTGAAATGATTGTTCTTTCATGGAATGTAAGGGGCTTGAACAGTGGCCCTCGACAAAAAGCGGTTCATGATTTAGTTCGCAAAAATGGTCCTGACATATTTTTCTGCAGGAGACTAAGTTATCTGTTGAGAGTATGTTTAGCTTGGCTCCTAGGCTGTGGAGGAGCGGGGAGTGTCAATGTATTGGTGCTCATGGTTCTTCTGGGGGTGTGGCTTGTTTTTGGAATCCACAGAAAATTCGACCTCTTTGGTGGATGTCTTCTAAATCCACTATGTCTATGCTTGCTACTAGTTTTGAGACGGGGGAGGTTATCCTCTTCTCTAACATTTATGCTCCTACTGATTTTCGTGGTAAGCAAGCTCAGTGGTCCCATATCAGGTTTGTCCGTAGTATGTCACCTTTCCATCCATGGATTATGGCTGGGGACTTTAATGCTATCAGTGCACTATCTGAGAAGCGTGGTGGTACTGTAAGGCTGGAGCCCTCTGCATTGTTGCTTCGTGATAGCATTAATTCTTTAAATCTTGTTGATATCAAGCCCAATAATGGTCAGTTTACTTGGAATAATCGGCGAGTGGGGGAGTTCGGTATTGCTGAAAGACTGGATCGCTTCCTGGTGTCCTATTACTGGGTTGGTGGGATGTGGTCTTCCTGCTCTGAGATCTTGGATTGGAGAGGCTCTGATCACTGGCCTATCAAGCTTGCCATTGATTCTCCTCGGGCTCCGCGTTCGCCTTCCTTTAGGTTCCAGCTCATGTGGTTGCGTGAACCTTCTCTGAGGGATTATGTGGCTGAATGGTGGAGGAATGGTAGGCCTGCTTATGGTACGGCAATGTATACTTTTTCCAAGTTACTTCAATATGTTAAATATAAGCTTAAGTGTTGGAACTCTCAGTGCTTTGGGAACGTCTTCCATGCTAAGATGTTGGCTCAGGCTGAGTTGGATAGTATCACAAGGCAGTTAAGGGAGGAAGGGGTGACGAGTGAGCTTCTTCTGGCCGAGGCACAAGCTGTGAGAAATTTGGAAGAGTGGGAGCTGAGGGAGGAAATGTATTGGAAGCAGAAGGCTCGGATAGAGTGGCTAAAAGAAGGGGATAAAAATACTACTTTTTTCTTCAATTCGGTGAAAGCCAGGAGACATGGGAATGCTATCTCTGGTCTTGTGAATGATAGGGGAGAACTTCTTTCTTCCTTCCCAGAAATTTCAAATGAGGTGAGGCAATATTTTTCTTCTCTCTTCAAAGAGGACTCCCAAGGGGGGTCTCCTGAGGAGGCACAAGTTCTTTCTTGTATTCCTCAGCTTGTGTCTCAGGATTTGAACCATCATCTTATGAGGGATATCTCGCTTGAAGAGCTTGAAGGGACTGTTTTCCAAATGCAGAAGGGGAAGGCTCCTGGTCTGGATGGTTTTCCAGTCGAGTTTTACCAAGAGTTTTGGGACATAATCAAATATGACCTATTGGCAGTTGTTCAAGAATCTCAGAAGAACAAGCAGATGTTAAGGGCCTTAAACTCTACCTTTCTTGCTCTTATACCCAAGCGTGAGGGCGCGGATAGGTTAAGCCATTTTCGGCCCATTTCTCTGTGTAATGTAGTTTATAAAATCATCTCTAAGCTAATTGCTGACAGGTTAAAAAAGGGGCTTGAGGAGTTAATTTCTGAAGAGCAAAGTGGTTTTGTGGCTGGTAGGCAGATTCTGGATGGGATTGTTATTGCAACTGAAGCCATTCATTCTATGGCCAACTCCAAAGAAAAGGCAATGTTTATAAAATTGGATATGGCTAAGGCTTATGACAGAGTTCGATGGTCATTCCTTTGGCAGGTCCTTGGGGCTTTTGGATTTGCGGAGGAGTGGATTCAATGGGTTAAGAGTTGTGTTACGTCGATCTCCTTCTCTGTGTTGATTAATGGGAATCACTCTGAGTTATTTGGTGCCTCTAGGGGGCTTCGCCAGGGGGACCCTCTTTCTCCCTACTTGTTTATTCTTCTTGCCGAAGGATTGGGGAGATTGATTAGATGGAACGTGGAGTCTGGTATCATTCAGGGTTGGCGGTGGGGAGGTAATTTACCACCGCAGACTCACCTTCAGTTTGTGGATGATACTGCTCTGATGGGTATGGCTAGAATGCGGGAGGCTACGAATTTAGGTAGGGTGTTGGATGTTTACTTGGTTGCCTCTGGTCAACTGATCAATGAGGATAAGTCTTCTATTTTCTTCTTCAACACTCCGGGCCGTATTCAGCAGAGGATTGCCCAAACTTTGAGGTTCCAGATTGGGACCCTTCCTTTGACCTATCTTGGTATCCCTATCTCGGTGGGAAGACTGCCTAGGGAGTCATGGCATAATATTTTGGACAAATTTCAGGCAAAGGTTAATCACTGGACTCATCGGTGGTTATCCTTCACTGGTCGGGTTCATCTAATCAAATTAGTGGTTCAGGCCTTGCCCATTTACAGATGCATGGTGCAAGTCGCCCCTTTGGGTTTTGTTAAGGACTTAGATTCTGTGACTCGGCAGTTTTTATGGGCGGGTTGCTTGGAGTCATCCAAATGGAGTCTTGTTCGTTGGGAGGTTGTTTGCAGCCCAAAGTCATATGGTGGCTTGGGTTTGCGGCAGATGGCTGTGACTGGTGTGGCTCTTGCGGCGAAATTGTATTGGCGGTGGTGTAAGGAGCAGGATAAAAGTTGGGCTAGGATCCTTTCCTAGAAGTATTTTCCTGGGATTCCTCAGTCTGAAATTTCTCGTTACCCCCTCGTTGGGAGAGGCTTGGTCATATGGAACACTCTAAAGAAAGGGGCTGCGCTTATTAAGGAAGGGTTATTTTGGATTTGCAAGAAGGGGTCTGAGGTTCAGTTCTGGTCAGATTCTTGGGATGGATTTCCCCCCATCATTTCTCAGTATCCTCACTTGTTGAACCTCTGTCAGAGATTTCTTGAGGCTGGGTGGTCTCGAGTAAGAGATTTTAAATCTGTCTCCTCTCATGGTCTGCTTGAGGTGGCCAGATGGAAGTCTCCTGATGAGTGGCCGGATGTTGGTTTGCCAGAAGATTGTGCTGAGCTGCAAAGTATCCTTTCCAGAAGGCGTTGTAGCTCTCTCCAAGCTGATGATGTATTGGCATGGTCTCCCAATCCAAGAGGGGATTTTTCGGTTGCTTCTGGATATTGGGCGTTACTGTCCCCCAGGATGGATGGGGAAGAAATCCAATGGTGGAAGAAGGCTTGGAATAAGTCTTTTTGGCCTAAATGTAATTGTTTTGTTTGGATGTTGGCTTGGAATAGATGTTTGACCTGGGACAATATTCAGAAGAGAGGCTTCCAGGGTCCGTCTATCTGTGTTTTGTGTGGGGCTAATGAGGAGGACTCTGCTCATTTATTTTTTCGATGCCATTTCTCCCTCCAGCTTTGGCACTTTTGGTGGGGCGTTTGGAAAAGTCCTTGTGTTCATGCTTCCTCATTGATTGAGTTCTGGCAGAGGCTGGGCAGGCCTCCTTCTATGGCCTCTTTTTTGCAGGAAGTGTGGTCAGTGGGGCCTTTCTTCCTGCTATGGCAGATTTGGTTGGAAAGGAATCAGAGGATATTTCGTGGAGAAAAGAAGTTGGTGCAACAAATTTGGCAATGAATTTTGGGCATGATTCATGAGACAGTGGAAGCTAAGTGTGAGGTGGAATTCCCTTTGGAGAAAAGGGACGCTGAGGTGGTGGAGAGATTGGGGCTTCAGGGGTTGTCCTTGGCTTCGGCTTGTGGTAAGCGCGGGCGGCGTATGAAGCCGAAAGTTCATAGGTCTGGAAGATGGAAACTCCCCCCGGTTGGGGTTCTGAAGATTAATACTGATGGGTCCTCCAGAGGCAACCCGGGGCCGGCTGGTATTGGAGGGATTGGTAGGGATCATTCTGGTTCAGTTGTTTTTCTCTTTTCAATTTATGATGGGGTTCAAACTATCAACCTGATGGAAGGGTTGGCTATACTTTGTGCTTTTGAGAGGGCTCATGCTTTGGGATGGAGAAGGATAATTTGTGAATCTGACTCCCAGGTCTTGATCAATTTACTTATCGAGCAGAAAGTGGATGGTGTCAGCTGGCAGTTGGCTGGGGTGGTGCAACAGATTTTGCGGGTTAGTTCACTAATGGAGATGGTTTCTTTTGTGCATATTCCAAGGGAGTGGAATAGGGCTGCTGATTGCTTGGCGAAGTGGGCTTCTGAGCATGCTGAGGGCTGGCGAATTGAGGAGTGGGAGTTGGTGCCTCTGGAGCTCCGTCTTGATCTTGAGAGAACTCTTGATGAGGATAGGGAGGGGAATGGTGATGGTTGATGGTTTTGGTTGTATTCTTTCTGGTCTTTGGCTTTGGCTTTTCTTGGAGACCATGGTCTCTTGCTACATTTGTAATGTTGTTTACTGAATTTGAATAAAGTTTTTACCCTTTTAATATTAAAAAAAATTAATTTGAATATTTTCAGGTGAATTAATTATTTACATTTCTTGGTAAAGTTGTACAAGGAGATATGTTTAGTGGAGTTGTTTGAATTATAGCACACTTGAGGACGTAATTGTTTACTCTTGAAATTTTCATTGAGTCAATTATGGTTTTTGCTTGAATGGGATTATGGTCATGAGGGAAAACCCTTAAGTTAGTTGATCATTTTATAGGAACTTAAGTTGTTGTTTAAGACTTCCAGAGGCATGGGAAAGTGGTGATTTGTTTTATGGTCTTTTAATTTGAGGCTTGTTACTATTTGACTTTAATCATGATTTTAAGTTCACTCTTAGGTTGTACCCATTTTATGGGTGTTTATACATATGATTATTGGTGAGATGATTTTTCCTTGTGGATGTTCCATTTTGTGATTTAGTTTTCTTGTTGGTACAACCCCTTGGAATTTGATGTTATGTTTTGGGTTTCTAGGGTGAGTGGCTCTACATGGGCGTCAGTGCACAAAGGGGCTATCAGGATAACCCATGTTAGATTTAGAGTAACAAGTGATAACCTAATTAATTAATTAATGGGTGCATGGTAAAACATTAATAAGATAATTATGGATGCCTCATCCACTATTAGGGCTTTCATAGACTAAAGGTGGGCCGAGAAGGTTGCGGTTAGCAAGATCGTTGCCCCATCTTCATGAGAGGTTAACGGTTCCACACGAGTCACCCCATGGGGCCAACACCTAGAGAGGTTGTCAGGATAACCATAGATGGGGGCCAGGACCTAGAGAGAGGCAGTTAGGATAACCCATGTAGGATTGTGTGATGACACTCTCACATAGCTTCCCTTGCATTTGATTTGTGCATATCTGGAGGTGGTTGTGTCTTATGTTGTTAAGGTAATTGGTTCTTGATGTTGTATTTGTAGCCTCCTTTTAGTTATGCAATGTTTCCTATATGCCTCATGACAACTTTATTGGTGGTGGTGAAAGGTGCCCTTGGATATTTATTGTTGATTGATTCTGTGGTCTCATTTGGTGAGCTTGGAATTTTATTGTTGTTGACACCTCTTATGGAAATTTAATGTTGATCTATGATTTTGGAAATTAGTTATGGCTGGACTTTCCTCTAGCATTCCCTTGTTTGGTTATTTTGCTAGCCTCTGGAAGTGGTCTCTTGGTGTTATGTTTCCTTGTTTTTCATGTTTGGAGTTTAGTCTTGTGTTTTTTGTTTGGATGTTCTTGGTCTGGGATCCTTCCTTATTTACTCCTAGCACGGGGGTGGTCAGGTGGAACGTGCTACACACCCCATTGGGTCCCTTGTCATGTAGTTGTACCTTTCGGTGTAGAGTTTTACAAATGTAGCTTGATCTAGAGTTCATATGTTACTAGATGTATATTTGTACTCTAGTTGTATTTTATATATTGATGTATTACTCCCACATGTGTTGGGATGACTTATGATGTAATCTTGTATGTGTTCAAGGAGATGTACTAGAAGACTAATGTAATGCATAATCACATTATGTAATTAATCCTTGAACTATGATTGTAAATACTGTTAATGTTAAGTGGTGTCTGTGGAAATATGTTCATTATATTTCCATGTTTAATTTATTATAAATGCATGTATGATTTTCATATGGTTTATTCTTGTCACAATGTTTATCATCAATAGAAATTGGGAATTCGTCTTTCAACTTTTGTTATGGGTTAGTTACGTAATGTCACCTCGTGTACCCCAAAGGACTTAGGTGAATAACTTGTAATATTTTTAATCTAATGTACACAATAATTTATACACTTTAATTGTTTAAAAAAAAATTTGTGATTTACATGTTAAATGTATTAGTTTTATTTGGGGTTGTGTGGCGGGGCATTACAACACACATGTGTGGAATAATTTTAAATACAAGTACTTGAGTTGTATACATATAGGTAGTTTTATATAAATTAAAATATGCATGTTTTGATGATTTCATTGAATATTGCTTGTACCTTTTTTATATTAGGTGGCATGAAGACCTACTACATTCTAGGCATGAGTTTGAGATGTTCTTTACATGGCATAGCCAAATTTTGTAAACATTGTTTTGAGATGACATGTATGTACATACATACTTACACAATTAAACATTTTATACAAATTACAAATACATGTACATACACGATTATGTACTCTATGTACTTTTATGTATCAAAATTAATATTCTATATATTTTGTTTGTTAACTGTGCATGTTTTCCTACTTTGAAACTTTATATTTGATTGTATAACCACTAAATATCATGCATAAATTATTGTTAAATCAATTATATCTTAAGACGTGTCGTATTAGTACATATCCTAAATATTATGCTTAATTATATCATTTGTTATGATGAGTCACCCTAAGACTTATAATACTTGTTTATATCACATAATATTTATACTTAATTATACTCTTCTTTGATCCCCTTAAGACATTGTATTAAGACCCCTTAAGACATCCCCTTAAGACATGTCATATTAGCACATATCCTAAATATTATACTTAATTATAGCATTTGTTATGATGACTCACCCTAAAGTATAATACTTGCTTATATCACTTAATATTTATACTTAATTATACTCTTCTTTGATCTCCTTAAGATGTCATATTAGGACCCCTTAAGACATCCCCTTAAGATGTGTCATATTAGCACATATCCTAAATATTATACTTAATTATATCATTTGATATGATGACTCACCCTAAAGTATAATACTTGTTTATATCACTTAATAATTATACTTAATTATACTCTCCTTTGATCCCCTTAAGATGTCGTATTAGGACCCCTTAAGACATCCCCTTAAGGCAACCTATAAATTAGTGTTGGATGCTATTATTTATTTTGACATCTTATAAATTAGTGTTTTTGGTGGAACAAGAGGTCAAGAGGACTTTTATGTTCTTAAGTTTTCTCTAGCACTTTGCATGATTTGTAAATATGGGACTACATAATTTAATTTCAAAACTTTAGCCTATTTTTGGATAGTTAAGTTCTTTAATTTAATGTTGTAAAAGAACTAGGAAATATGGTGTATACTTATAGAACAATTTTTTTGGTAGAACTTGTTGCATTTTGATTGGTATTTATGTTTACTTTATAGAATTTATTAATACTTTTGTTCTCTAATCTTGAATGGTATTGTTTATTTCTTAAAATTTCATCCTTTGTGGTATATAAATAGATTGCTTTTATTTGTAAATTATGATTTATTGACTAATTATTGATTGAAGTGAGATGAATAATTTCATTCACTAATTATTGCTAATTATTGAATGTGCATATCATGTATATCATGTATGGGATCAGTAAATTTGTAAAGTACAAATATTAAAATGTCTTATTAATTTCAACTTTAATTTCATATTTATATTTAATTTCACATTAATGTCTACTAATTTGTTGACTATGAACATAAAATGGATAAATGTACATGTGTAAATTAAAATTGAAAAATAATAAAGTCCATAATTTACAAAATATTAAGTGCATGAAACTAATATATTAAGCACATGAAATAAAGTCCATTAGAGTACAACCCATGAACTAAAGTCCAACAAAGTACATGAGAAACAAAATATGTAGTCCATGAAATAATCAAATATAACCCATAAAATCATGTTTAGGTCATGTATCATCTCTATAATCAAGAGACCTCTTCACACCATGTAGACTATGCGAATGACCTGAAACACTCTGTACAAGAGATAGATGAAAACAGATGTAAGATGATGAAAAATGATTTAATGAAAATTTAATTTATAATTCATCATAAAATTAAATTACCATCATATATGGATCTAGATGCTCTGGTGCACCTATATCAACCTCTAAATTCTCTGAATCAATCTACATAATCTGAATCAATCTACATAAACAAGACAAAGAAAGTTGAAATTAGATGTAAGTCTACAATTAAAAAAGATTTAATTCAATTTAATTTATAATTTATCATATTTTAATTGTGTTGTATTATGAGATTGTGCACCCTCTACTCTAGGACCTATTTGTACATGTTCAACTACAAGATGTGTCTCATGCTATAAAAGAAAAAGAATTTAAAAAATGTATTAGTTCATATTATATATTCAATTTAAAATTTAAAATTAAAGTTATTTAAAATATATAATTTGTAATTGACTTTAAATATAATAAAAAAATTAAATTACCATGATATCTGGAGCCTACTTTGCATTTCCTCTTGGAAGTGTAACAATGACTAAGTCATGGCAGAAAGTCACACTAACAAATTCCTACAAGTTCAAATTTAGAGCATGTATACTTGAATTAGGTTAAAATATATATATTAAAGTTTGCACATTTTGTGTAGAATTATTTTTAAACAACCTAAAATTCAGAGGCCTCATGAGTAGCCACAACATCTAATGTTTTCTTGATGCCCATTCTCATTGTTGTATCAACCTAGACATACATGTAGACATTTAACGCTTAAAATATTTACAAGTGTACATGCACATTTGATATATAGTTAATTCAAAATTCATAATTGTAACTATACTAATGTAAGTTTACAATTTACAATATAAACGTACCTACCCCTGATCTACGATGGTTGGCAGTGGAGGAGTGCTCAACAACCCCTTGGGTGGAATTGACGTGGAAATCGATTGACTTCCCTAAACTAACATAAATATTTAAAACATATGTTCATGATTCAATTATAAATTTAAAACTCAAGTTAAAAATTATTTCATATATAATTTAAAAATTTGAAATCAAAATACCCCATAAGGGTTGTCAACTAGGACTGATGTCGATGTATGTACTCGTGGAGCGGATGATTTCCCCATCGTTAGTGTCATTTGTACACTAAATAGTTTGGTTGTTAAAATGTATTGCAAAATTTTATTTGATATATACATTCATTAAAATTCTTATAAATTCAACATGTAGATGCATATTTGCACATGTGTCACAGTGTCCTTAGGGTGATGGTCTGCTATAAGAAATTCTATAAATGAACTAAGGCAACTAGATGAACCACCATAATCTCCATGTCCACTCGAACTAGGTGTGGCCTAATCAGTTCCATAGCATAACTAATGGCAACTAGTACATACATGTGGTCTCAACACTCCTAGTACTCGGACCAACTCCATAAAACACTCATCCATCATTGTTGTCTCTATGCTCCCTACCCACTATTGTAGAAGCATGATGATCAAGGTCTCTTGCGAGCATACTAAGGGATCCTAATGTTGATACCACCGCATGTTGATGAACAAGTGAAAGAATGGGAGGACCAAGAGGAGCAACAAGGGGTTGTACATGCATGGGGCATTAGGGATCAACCCTTGACCCTAACCTCTATTATGGAATTCCACCACCAACACCCTAATATTATTTAAAATCAAAATAATTGGGCTTTTTCCCATAACAAACTCTACATATAGTTTCCTCAAAAAATACAATGGGACCTCCAAATTAGCATGTGGACTATCAAATACCATATACCATCAATCCCAAAAAATGTGCACTCATCTATGGATGTATACACCACCTCATGGGTATTCTAGATTTATTGGGGGGAATAGGTTGTCAAGTAACAAGGTCAATAAAGTAAGGGGCTAGATGGTATTTTGTTATTTTAAGTTCTAAAATTTGTTTATAGGAGAGACCATCTGTATAAAATTGTCTCATCTTCTCTCTTTCTTGTCGATTCCTATCAAGATCAGAATCAATAGTCCTAATGGCATCCATAATTTTTTGTATCGCAGATGCAAAACATCTCATATGTGGTGGAATCAATTCTTTATTTTGCATATTATTGATTTTATTTTGAGTGGATACCACTTGATCATTTATATGTGCTCCTAAGTGAGCCTCATTAGATCTAGCGGGTGGTGGATGTGGGATATTAAGTGGAGGGGTGGAGGGGGAGGTGAAGCCTGGGGTGGAGGTGGAGGTGGCTAAGGTGTTGGATTGATGATATCATCAATGTTAAATTGATCCATGATATTAGATATAAGTGCACCTGCATTAAATTATACAAAATTAACATACAAACTTACAAAATTACAAGAAATAGTTAAATTTGAAATGTACATGAAAATTTGTTTAAATAGGATGTGCATACATATACATACACATACATAAATTTATTTAACTTGAGTGTGTGCATACAAATTTAAAAATTTAACACATACATACAATTAAAAGAAAAAATACGATGCATAATTTGCATGCATACATCATTCAACTAAACTATGTACATACATACAAATTTCAAAATTTAAGATCTAGAACTATGCAATTTTAATACATGTACATACTAAAAAATAAACTTGAAACATTAAAAAAAAGCTCATTTTATGTCTAACACACACACACACACACACACACACACACACACACATAAATTTATAACAAGGGAAATCATGATCTAGTAGATAGTCATAAAATATATACTATTATAAATTCATCATTATAAGTTCATAAATTCAACCAAATTCATAAATTCATGTCACAAAATATCCATCTAACCAAAATCATAAATTCATCACTATAAGATCATTGTCTTAATTTATAAAAATTTGTTGTGGCTCTCTAGTGCATCTTTTCATTTCTTTGTGTTTTTCCTTTTAGGAATCATATTTCTCTCTCTCCTCTAGAAATTGTTGATTCTCATCCTAGATCCCATCCATAGCCCTAACAACATCCAACAAATTTTGCATCCTAGAAACAAATATGCTCAAAAGGTAGTCTGATACATTTTCATTTGAATAATTTTTGATTTGATTTAATATGGTTCTAACATTGGCATTGATTCGTTCTTGCAAGCGAGCACCATTGATTTTAGGTGGTGGAGGTAGGGGGTTATGAGGTGGTTGAGATGGATAGTGTGGAGGTAGATTATGAATATTATTGAATCGATCCATGTGATCTCTAAGATATAAGTGAACTTGCATTAGATTTGTAATTTCAAAATGTAAAATACATGTTTAGGAAATACCCTTAAACCATTCGATATAAATGGCATAATTGAATACAAATGATAAAATTTGTAAGCCTCATTTATGTCTAAGGCATGTTACTTGAATGAAAAAACAATTAAATATTAATATAGAACAATTTATGAATGCTTTAGGGTTTACAGTTTAGAGTTTAGGATTTAGGTTTTAGGGTAATAGGATGGATTAAGGGGATCTATGTTGTAAGTTTCTAGTACAAAATGACATGGATTAAGTGAATAAAATTTGGTGAAGATGCCCAAGGCAACCAAATTTCATTAAGGTCCAAGGAAAATTCACCAAATTTTATTCACTTGATCCATGTCATTTTTTCCTAGGACATTACTAGACATATATCCCCTTAAGCCATCCTATCACCCTAAACTATAAATTGATCAACCCGAATCATGAAATCTCATTCATATTATAATCTTGCATGATCTTATTATTGTTAAATTTAGTTTCCTTGGGTAACTTCACCAAATTTTGAGAACTTATTTGATCCCCTTAAGAAATGTCATATTAGGACCCCTTAAGACATCCTAAAGTATGGCTTAAGGGGATCTATGTATTAAGGTCCTAGTAAAAAATGATATGGCTTTAAGTGAATAATTTTTTTTGAAGATTCCCAAGGAAACAAATTTTTATTAAGGTCCTAGGTAGCTTCACCAAATTTTATTCACTTGAGCCTGCTATTTTGTCCTAGGACCTTACTAGACATAGATCCCCTTAAGCCATCCTATCACCTTAAGCTTGATAAATCACGATCAGCCTAGATCATGAATTCTCATTCATATTATAATCTTACACAATCTTATTATTGGTACATTTGGTTTCTTAGGGAAACTTCACCAAAATTTGAGAACTTATTTGATCCCCTTAATAAATGTCATATTAGGACCCCTTAAGTCATCGATTTATGGTTTAGGGTGATAGGATGGATTAAGGGGATCTATGTCTAGTGAGGTCCTAGGACAAAATGACATGGCTCAAGTGAATAAAATTTGGTGAAGTTGCAGGCAACCAAATTTCATTTAGAGTCTAAGAAAAAATAATGGCTTTAGGTTTTAGGGTTTAGAGTTTAGAGTTTAGGGTTTAGGGTAATATGATAGCTTAAGGGGATCTATGTAGTAAGATCCTACGAAAAAATTACATGGCTTAAGGGAATAAATTTTGGTGGAGTTTTCTAAAAACCAAATTTCATTTTAAGATCCTAGGACAAAATGAATGCTTTAGTGTTTAGGGTTTAGAATTTAGAGTTCAGGGTTTAGGATTTACGGAACTTAGGGTGAAGTTTGGGTGGCCCTTGGAATAATGGAATTGCAAGTTAGTGAACAACATTTTCTTATGGAATGGTTGATTGAGATAGCTCTTGTTTCAACTGACCAACCTCACATGAAATCTCATTCATATTATAATCTTGCAAGATCTTATTATTGTTAAATTTGGGCTCCTTGGGAAAATTCACCAAATTTTGAGAACTTCTTTGATCCCCTTTAGAAATGTCATATTAGGACCCCTTAAGACATCGGTTTATGGTTTAGGGTAATAGACTGACTAGTTTATAAGTATTATCAATTTTATGAAAAGACTAACTATTTTTGTAATAGAAACACATAATTATGTATTATTATGATTGAGTTTGATGTATATTTTAACTTAATATTTTTAATTGAATATAAGATTATTTTATTTAACATTTTTTTAATTAATATTTCCCACTTAAATGAATTTTATGATATAAAATGTATAATAAAATTAGTTAATGTTGAATCTTATTTTATTTTGGATTGTTTGGAATTGAAAGAACCTAAAAGAAAGAAAAGAAAAATATTTATATTCTTTTAGTGTCTAGGTAACTAGTGCAAATTGAGATTTTAGACTAAACTAGAAGCCTAATTAACAACTAATTGACTAGAATGAGAGTTAAGATTTTCCAAAGACAAGAGACAACACATGCAAACAAGAAATGGAAACAAGGCATGACTAAAAGAGATCAAAACATAAAATAGAAATGAATGCAAATATTATCTAATTAAGTGACAATTGGAAATGGATTGTAGAAGGATTTAGGAATTTGCTAACTAAATTTGCAAACAAACATTGATAATTATGAATTGTAACTATTCTTTAACATATTGTTTTCTAATCTAATTATAATTTAGCATTGAAAGTAAATTTTAACATATTGTTTTCTCCATACAATGCAAATGAAATTTAAAACATTTAAGCAATGCAAATGATTTTTTTCCATTATCAAATATTCTTGAGCTTGAAATCAGGGTTTTCAAATGCAAAATGATTTCTTTGATTTCAATTTAGGGTTTTAGCAATTTTTTGTTTGAATTCAATATAGGGTTTCAATCTAAGCAATTAGGGTTTTTAATGCAATTTTTTTGTTTCATTTCAAACTAGGGTTTTCAAATCCACTTTTGTTTGGGTGAATTTAGGGTTTTCAAAAGCAATTAGGGTTAAATTAAAAATGCAATTTTTTTGATTTCATTTCAATTTAGGGTTTTGAAATGCAAATGTTTTTTTTTCCTTTCAATTAGGTTTTCAAATGCAATTTTTTTTGGTTTGATTGAACAATTTAGGTTTCAAAAGCTAAATTTTGTTCTTAACATACAATTTAAGGTTGACTTTTTCCTTTCTATTCAATATCTTTAGGGTGTCATTACATTTTTTCATCTACTGCTACAAATCATCATTTCTACGATTATAGGAAATAAAATACATAAAATGCTAAATAAATTGGAAAAGAAACATGCTAGCACCTATTATTGTATTAAAAGTTTCAAGAAAATGCAAAAAAATTTGGGGATGGAGGCACACCTAGAGGTCGTTATAATGTCGTCGTCGTCCTCTCCAATTTAGGATCCCATGTTGTCTGAATGAACTTAGTTTTGTTTTTTTTTAGAAAAATACTATCTTAAAATAGGATCCTATTTTGTAATAATCGAGATCTCATTTTGCATCCATCAATTTGGGACCCTTTTATAAATGGGGTCCTAATTCAAAAAAAATGGGATCCGATTTGGAATTTAGGCTCAAGATCCCGAAGCTAAATGGGATCCCATTTTTTAAAATCAGGATCCCGTTTATGAAAATCAGGATCCAATTTTTGCAATGTCAATTTTGTATTTTTGGCTAAGGAAAAAACTTCCACATTTCATGGACTCAACTTCTTGCACTTACCCAACAAACAAGATGCAATTTTAAAGGAAAAGATCAATCAACTACCAAAATGCTAGAATTGGCTCATACATACCTCTATTATCCCACAAGAACAAGAAGTCTTAATGGTGAAGTAGTAAGAAACAAAGAAAGGCTTGTATGCAAAGGTTATTCACAAGTTGAAGGAATAGAATTTGGGGAAACATTTTCCCTAGCAGCAAGAATGGAGACCGTTCAGATGTTTTTGGCATTTTC